>CM028345.1:51807545-52106474 GCA_016618105.1 Dendrobium huoshanense | reverse complement strand
CACACTGACTAGATGAATTTTCCTTTTGGAGCTCTGAAGTGGCACAAACCCTTATATGTGATGGCTGAAGGATCCATCAAGATCTTATAGGAATCTTCAATTTATAGATATCAAGCATACGGAAAATTATTACGTGCGGCATCCGGATTCGTCCAGAGGCGATCCGGGTGACGTGGCACGTTCGGATTCGCCTCCGGATGATCCGGACACCATTCTTTTCAGGGAGATCATGAGTGATAATTAACTGGTTGAAAACCTAACATTTGGTTGTTTGAGGCTAGAAAACATGTTTTAAAGGTCATTTGGCTGTATGTAATTAGAAATCATACAAAAACCTTCAAGATTCCTAAATTGATTTCATTTTTCACACGCAAAATGAATACAAAATGAAATCATGCAAGGAACTTGCCAACTCATGATTCTAAAGCAACACTAGTATTCTAGAACCACTAGAAGTTGCAGTAATTCATCTTTTAAAAACACTGATCAATTCATAACTTTGATTTCTGTAACTTGCAAATCACTCCATGAAATCCATTTGAAAAAAAAAAAAATAGATACACTTGAAGAAGAGATAGAATTTTAGTTTAATTTCTAAAAGTTAAGGAATTGAATAATCTAGCTTGGTAAATCTTCAGGAAATGGAGAGGAAATCATCATACCAGTGATAACACGCTTTGACCCTAGCTCTCTCACAGCATCCAACAGACGAGATAAAGCATCCGGCGTGTGCGCATAATCGACAATCACCGGAAAACCTTGATTTTCATCAATCAACTCACACCTCCCAGGAACCCCATCCATCTGTTCTATTCCTCTCACAATTGCCTCCAGTGGCACATCCACTGCTATCCCAACTGAAACAGCAGCAAGAATATTGTATATATTATACCTTCCAATTAATTTAGAGCAAATCTCCATAGTCCCTTTTGGTGTGCCCACCAATATTCTGGTCCTAAACAATGAAAGTTCAAAATCCAGAGCCCGAACATCGGCATCCTTGTTCTCCATTCCAAAAGTCACTTGAGGAACATCTGGATTCCCCTTAGATAAGAAGTAATAAGCATTGGGGTCATCAACATTCACAACTTTCCTGTTCTTTTCAGGATCAAGCATTCTATCAAACAGCATGCCCTTGCTCTTTCTGTACTCATCTGTGGTACCATGGAAGTCTAGGTGATCTCTGGTAAAGTTGGTAAACACTGCAACATTAAAATCAATCTCATTGCACCTTCCTAAAACTAATCCATGAGAAGAAGCCTCCATGACAACAGCTTTAGCCCCATTAGCCACCATCTCTGCCATTAGCTTTTGCATTAGTAAAGCATCAGGGGTCGTATTGGGAGCTTCAAGCTGTTGATTTCCGTGAATATAGTAAGCAATTGTACCAAGCATCCCAGTTTTGGACCCCATGGCCTCGTATATGGATTTTATCAAATGGGTTGTGGTCGTCTTACCGTTTGTTCCTGTGACTGCAATTACAGAAAGCTTTTCCGAAGGACGGCCGTAGAAAGAAGCTGCGAGATTAGGGATTGCCATATGGGTGTTCTCCACAGTGACGATAGCTCGGCACCCCAAGGTCTCCTCTTTATCGGGTTCTCTTTCAGACAACACGGCCACTGCTCCTTTGCTAATTGCCTCCGACAAGTAAGCGTGGCTATCGGTTTTGGTGCCCACCCGGCAAACAAAGAGATCGCCGGGAACAACCTTTCTGAAATCGTCCTGGATTCCGGTTATGCGGGTGTTCATATCACCGTAAATGGATAAAGGAGTGATTTTGCTCTTCTTCAGGATCTCGCCGAGGGTAATGGGCAAAAAGGGTTCGTGGATGGAAGGCATTTCGAGGATTTCTTCGTTGGGGAAGAGAGTGAGGTCCTGCAGTCCATAAGGGTTTTCTTGGATGGTCTTTTTACTCTTATTAGGCAGGTTGGGAATGGAAGGAGAGAAAGGGCTGAGGAGAGATGAGGAGAAGCTAGCAGCGGGCTTGTTCTGCCCAACGGAATCGGAGGTGGCGGAGGTAGGAGGAACGAGGCGGCGGATGGAAAAGGAAGGTTTGGCGCATGGAAAGAGAGGTGTTGAGTTGCCCGGTAAGGAGAGGGAAGAGAGGAAGACAGCAGGGATCGCCATGAACTAACTGTTCAGAGAGAGAGAGAGAGGAGGAATGGGAGTTGTGGAGTGGATTGGCGAAGGTGGCAACGGTATTTATGGTATTTTGAGCAGAGGATCGTCGGAGAGGAGATCGCAATGATGTTTTTGGAAATTTCTAAACTTCATATTTTATAATAATGAAAACATATGTTTATGAATATTAAATTTTAATTTTAAAATATATTATATAAATAATTGAAATTAATTTTTTTATATTATTTTTAATTTAATTAAAATTTATTTTTAAGATTTACTATACACTTTAAACAATTTTTTTGGGAAAAAAAAGTAAATTGCACCATTATACTAGTAATAAGTAGGTGTATTATGAAATCCTTAAACTAAAAAGAAACTAAATATTTAAAATCAAAGTTCTTTTAGTATAATATCTAAAATTTTATTAAAAAACTCTGAGGTTAAGTATACGCATGCGGGAGCAATCCTGTGATAGGTAACACTCTTAGAAATTACACCGACGGGACAAAAAACGTGAGACCATTAGCCCAAAGCGAATAATACCTGAAAGTTAAGAGTTTGGCCTATTACAGGTATTATAGGAAGAGTATAGGATGAAAAACAAATAACTAATTACCATCAAGGAAATTTAGCTACTTAATATTAATCTTGTATGTTTTATTTTGCTCTATTTATCAACACATTTTTTCCTAATGTTTATTTTTTATTTTATAAAATAAATTTTTTTTTTAATTTTTATGTTTATAATCTATATTATTGTATGTTTATAAGCTAAAATCATGATATTGTATCATTCATTCCCATGCAACTTCATCATAGAGTATAGTTTGAAATTTTTTTATCAAACATAAAGCGAATATTATAAAATATATAACATTTTACATGTATTTATATTTTTGAAAATAGTTTTAATTTACATAAGAAATATATTTTAAAATGCATTTTTTACATGCACTTTTTTAAGAGAGTATATTAACTAATATACAAAATAATCCATATTTATATGAGAATATGATGATTAATTTCATACAATATAATAAAAAATAATATTTTCATATTTGTACCATACAACTCCAACCCAATCCAGATCTCATTCAGATGTTTCTTATAGATATCCAACTCAACAAAAACACGAGCCACAGATGGCCAAGAAATAGATGCAGTAGCTTGGTCCGTTTGTAAAGGCCTACCAAAAATTGAAGCCAAAACAAATCAAATTTGTGAATTAAAGAAGTGAAGTCTTAGATTCGAAAATGAAATCCACACAAGTAATTGGGGATTCCACCTGAACATCAAAATCAGGTGTCCATTTGAGTAAATGCATTTAACTAGCTTGAATATAGTAAGATCTCCTAGAAAAAATTCAGCTATAATCAAGATCATTGGAAAGTTGGATCGCAATAATTTAATTTTTCACTTTAAAATAAAAATTACAAAAAAACTCTAATTGTAAATTTTGAAGTAAAAATCATATAAAATATCCTAAAGCTGAAATTCTCACACAATGCAATAATAATAATAATAATAATAATAATAATAATAATAATAATAAATTATTAGTAAAAAAGTTGAAGAAATAATTGTTGTATTAGAAAAGTGGCATAATAGCTTTTTGGCATCTTGTAATGTCACATGAATAATTAATTAGCTATGAGGGTTCTTCTGTTGTGCCCATGATACTTTTGCATTTAATTATTGCAAAACATAGAATTTAATAATTGATTTTTCTTTAATTGTTAAGTTAATTATTGTCTTGTGTAAGGAAATTTCATGTCAAATGTAATATTTTTTATTTATTTTTTTAATTTAAAAAGGTACATTTTTAATGGAAAAAAAAGGTACATTTTTCAAGAATTTCCTTACACAATACAATAATTACAAGTGGATCTTATCTTTTTAGTTAAAGATAAGATGAATTTGAATTCCCTTAGGAAAACATTGCCCTCGTTGGGAACCTCATAGACCTCTTAGATCATTCAATCTTGGCCCAAAACTTTCCCTAAGCAAGTAAGGACCAAGTTTGCCCAAGTTTATGGTCCTTGGAACTCTGTTATGCCGGTCCAGCATGGACCGGCTCAACCTGGACCGGCCCAGCCGGTCCAAGTTTATTTGAGGCGGAAACCTCCCAGGGAGCAGGCGGAAGGAGGAATAGAGGTGGGGGTGGGGTCCACTTGCAATTCAAACATAGTTTAAGTATTTTTGAAGGGAGAAGGAGGGGTAGAGAAGTCCTTTTGCTTTTAATTTGAATTAGATTGTATTAATAGGGAGTTATGAGGGGATTAGGTTTTTCATCTTGATTTGGAAAAGAGATTTGTCTTCTAGGTTTTCTTGCGTGGGCTCTTGGCGTTGCCGGAGATTGTTGGAGAGTTTTTCCTTCCTCTCGGATTGAAGGAAACTTGTATCTTTATTTTCTTTGCATCGACTAGTGAAGTTTCTACCGTTTGCAATTGTTCTTCTATTCTCTCTACGAATTCTTCTCAGATTTTTCCACTGTTTTTGTGCTTGGTGGCTGTTTTCCATAGAAAACAGCGGATTATTAGTGTTTTGGCTTAGATCCGATAGGAATCACTTGAAATACTCAAGTGGTACCTATCAAACTCCCAACCTAGGGATAAATTATTCTCTGTGCAGACGTCGGACACAGATGTGCATTCGGAGACGAATTAGGTGCATCTACATCAGCGATACCGAACAGTACTGAGCCACGGTACCGAACGAAGGGGTGACATGGCACATTCTAGTTGGTCTCCGAACGATGTTCGGCATGCACAAACTAGTTTTTCCAACCTAGGACTCTCATTGGCACCTTCTCATGCAGCATCCTCCCTCTCAATGTCGAGTAATTATTACATCCGGGCACCGAACCCGTCCAAAGACCAATAACCACGCGCCATGTCACCTAGAGCTCGGTACCGAGCACTCGGTATTGCTCGGTATACGTCCGGATTTCCAATTTTTTGTCCGGACGTAATAATTTCTCTCAATCTCATCCTATTACCCACACAAGAACTCATCCTCTCTTGGCGCCTTGCCAATTCCTAATATCAATAAATCGCATTTCTCGACACTTCTCCTAAGAACTTATCTCTTCTAAGTACCTTATCCCAAGAGCACATTCCTTCTAGACCCATTCTTAATATTGATACTTGTGAAGTTTCCATTCTCAAAAACTTCTATTGAGTAACTATCCCATTTTGAATATATTGTTGGCATCCTCTCTCATAAAGTCTATCCTACCAACCAGGAGCCATCTCACCTTTTTTACTTCATTCGACAACTCCCTTTTCTCGGCGCCATCTTGCCTTGTTGGTCACTAACTCTCCACCTTGGCCTACTTAAGTTTTGTTTGGAACAACTTTTTTGTCGCTTCCTAAAACAATTTTTTTTAGTAAAAAACTGCTTTAATAAGCAGCACAAAAATCGTCCCGAACGAAACCTTAGTCTCACCATGATGAAAGTGTTGCTTTCTTTCTTACAAACTGCTAACTTAACATAAGATAGAAATCTGCAAAGTCATTCAGCCTTGCATATGAATATTAGGGTTTAACCTCATTTCTGTTTTGCAACCTAAAAATTTGATACTTTTTTACATGTGATTGCTCAGCACATAACATTAAAGAAGTTGATAGTCCTTTTTCTTTTCCTTTTTTTGATGAGAATTCAAAGATTAGACCTTCCTTCTGAATTTAGATCTATTGCTGACAGTAAATGTCACAATCTTCATTATCAAATTCATAATTTTATTAATATAATTCTGATGACCGTTAACATATTTATGTCAATAGATAACTCTGATGACTTCTAACATTCTGACAAACTTCACTGTAACATTGCCAAAGACAAATTTCATTGCTTTTACATGACTCATAATATATGTAATTAGTCAAATATTTATATTATTTATTTGCTTGAAGAAAATGTTTGAAGATTTATTTTGGATGAAGTTACTCTCAATGAATAATAACCTCTTGTATTCAGTGACTGCTCGTTGGACTTTAAATCGTTTGAAATTGATCCGAACATGTTCGAATTTGAACCTGGTTTGAACCACAGATCGAAATTGAACTTGTTTGAATGGTGAAGACCCCGAGTTTGTTCTCGCAAACGCCACCATCAATAGTTGGAGCTCAATGGAGAAGGCAACGACGGAATGATGAGACATACTATGTGTCGGAAGAAGCAAAGTTTGCGATAGACTTTTATAACTGTCCATGAATACAAGAGTGATGATTTCATCAGAAAGAAATATTTCTCCAAGAAAATAAAACATAGCAATATTTGACCAAAATGTGCATTATGAGAAATAGAGGCTTCCCCTTCAGTTCTAGCAAAACAAATTTGTTTTTAAAAATATATATATATATATATATATATATATATATATATATATATATATATATATATATATATATATATATATATATATATATAGGCTTCAAGAAAGTCTTCTCTTACCACTATCATAAGCAGTCACTGACTCACTGAGGATGTTGCATAAGAGAGTGAGTGTTTTGTTCACTTGGTAAGTGCCAAGACATCAGCATTACTGGAGAATGAAACCATGGATTCCTGTCAACATTTGAAAAATAGTAAAAAGAGTTTTGGATGTGAATAATCAGCAGAAAATAGAACCAGGTAGAAATTATTTAGGCTTCATTTGGGATGACTTTTTTATTGCTTCTAAAAGCAGCTTTTTAGTAATTTATTTAAAAAATTATACTAAAAAGCTGCTTTAAGAAGCAATAAAAAAGTCATAAAAAAAAAGCTTAATGCTTAATAATTTCATACAGCTGATAGAAACCCAAAAGCCATTGGTTTAGAAAGAACAATTAATCATATAAGATTTGTAAGTAAATGCATACATATATGAAAGATTTTATTTCAAATTTATGTATCATTTCTTGTATGAAGTGAGGAAATTGTAGATAAATTGTGAAATAGAAAACATATAATGAAATAAAGTAGAAACTATAGTAGAAAATTAGATTAAAACAGAGGGTAAAAAAGCAGTCTGGCATGAAAAAATGGCAGATCGTTGAGATATGAGACCTCAAGAAAACATTGCTTTTTAACTTCTCCGTTTCGTGCAAGTTCTTATTCTGAATGGTCCAAAACCAAAAGGAGCTTGGTGTTAGACAGGTCCCATGTAAACCGGCCCAGGTGAAATAGAGGCGAAAGTTCCGCGTCTCTTGTATGTGCCGAACACACGTCTGGGTCCAAGGGAGCAGTTTAGGAAGGATATTTTGGAGAGTTAGGAGGGAAATTTGAATGTACGGACTGTTTAGATATTTTCTTTTGGATTTTATGCATTAAATAGTTTGTTTTCCTAGGGTTAGCCGGTTAGGGCATCTTGACATCCAAACCCAAACTCCATCATAGTCAATTATGACATCCAGACCCATGCTCAATCAGTAGTCAGGGCAAATCCACATGCACTTCCAGGTATGAAATTGCATCGTTTCAAAATTTAAATTTATATTATAATCCTTAATAATTCTTCTATTTCATTTGCAAATATAACCCCTCTTTTATGCCTTGACCTATTTATTTTTATAAGGTTTAACATCACAATAAAAAGTCAAAACACAAGTATCCCAAAGAAGTTTGATCGCAGATTTCAGAACATTTAAAATATAAGATTTTGGGTAGTTTTTTAAATTCCCAAAATAATGAACCTTATTATGCAAAAACTACATTCATCCACAGACCATCGCCTATGTTTAAGACATAAATAGGCACTAAATGCAATATAACACAATGATAGCACAATTACACCCTCATCCTAGCAATACAGGTAAAAAGAATTGACAATATCCTAAACCGATGAACATCAAACGCTTCATTGTAAGCCTTTATATTAAAATTCCCGATCAAGTTAAGTATCCAACTATGATGCACTGACACTTCTTCTTAAAGAGGTATGAAGTATTCGACAAGTATCAAATATGACACGCGTCCGATACTCTTCTGACACGTGTCGGACACACCGACGACATGTTCAATTAAAAAATATTAAAAATAAATCGGATGCACATCTCCGACATGCGTGTTTATAAAAATTTTTAAAATACAATTTATCGTATATTCGTATCTCAATTATTTTTTAGTAAAAAAATAAAAATTAAATTTCTTAATTCATCTCGATCCCCAAATCAATCGCTCATACTCATACCCCATTCCTTGAATATTCTCATTTTAATTTCTCTTTAGTAGGTTGTGGGTAGGCTTTCACAATAATACTCGATATCATCTCAATATCAAAGTCTGACGTTGTGTTGACATTAACGCTCGACGTTGGCAATTACTACACCCGCAATCAGACACCCGTGTCATCTTGACATCTCATATTTTTCCAATGTCATCTTAACATCGACGACCGACAACATTTCAAGATTGACGACAGACACTGTCTTGACATCAATGCCCGATACCTATTACACAATAATGATGCCCGACTATCAAGAGCATTATCATCTCCCCTTTTAATGCCTAACAGGACATTTAATGTCCAACTCTTGACATCATAATATTAAGCATTTTAAGCACAAATCATAGTTAAATTACATATTATTTCTCAATTAGCCATCATGTTTATTCAATTTTTATATTTAAAATATAAAAATTATAATATTTCGTCCAACCCGTGTACGTACCGTGTATGTGTCTATGTATCATAGGTATCCTACTAGTAATATTGTCGATTTCAAAATACCCTTTTTCATGATTCCTTCAGATGATTAAATTAACATCATATTTTCTGTATAGGATCATTTTTCAACATGTATCAAAATATAGGGCACAATTCTTTAAGTAAACATTTTATCGAGCAATATTTCATATATGTTTGAATAACACCAAAATTTTATACTAAAGTAGCATAAGTTTTCATCAATTGTTATAGAAAACAGCCAAGTAACTTGAACATTATTTTCAAATTTCATTCGTTCAACCCAAGCAAATACATAAAAAAAGAAAGGGTAGGCAAAAAAAACCACTTAGCCAAAAAAAAAAAAATCAATTTGGTTGTATTCAATTAAAGTTTTGGTTTGATTCCAATTTGTAATTTGGGATACATAGATTGGTTCGATCTAGATTAGATTTGAGTTTTCAAAAAAAAAAAAAATCGAACTGAATCAGTAGGGCTGCAAACAAACCGAGCTGAGTCAAGTACGTGAGTGTTCATGTTTGAGTTCATTTATTATCAGCTTGTTCAAGTTTGGTTCGAGCTTTATTGTTTGCATTCATGTTTGATTCATTTAATTTAATGAGTATTCATATTTGGTTAATGTTTGGTTCGTTTAGTGCTTATCGAGCTTTAAACAAACAAGTCATATTTGGTATAAACGAGCTCTACTTCTAGATGTTTATATAACTAGTTTTTTCGAGCTACCAAATGAGCTTGTTCACGAACAAGTGATCTATGATTCATCTTATATTTATTCAAGAACATTTTAAACAAACAATCTAGCAAACATGGACAAATGTGAAATGTCTCTTTTTCATGAACAAATTCATTCTATTGAAGGTATAAAATCTAATTTGAATTTGAATTGTTTCCTAAATTATGAAATTTCATTTTTGGAAAGTTTCTAAAATTAAATCCTATTTGAATTTAAATTCAATTATATTTAATTAAACCTTTCCAAAATCTCCGAGTCCTAAACAAGCAATCCTTAATTGCTATCTTCCAAAGCTTAGTAAATGTATGGCTAGAGTTTTGATTTTCTATGCTTTATAATCTCATTGTTAACCTAGGGATGCTATTGGAAATCCACTTAAATTGCATAGGTTGAAATTCTAATTGCTTTAGTGATCTTAGCTTTTAGCATGTGATTTGGCCTAAGCAAAGCCACCTCTCTTTTGTTTCCTATTATCGTTTAGTGGTTAACGTTTGTAATTCTTAATTGCTCTAATTCAAAACGTGCAAGTTCTTATTGCATTCATTTAAATCATACCTAATCCTGCATCAGTGGGTCAACAAATGAACCACGATTTAAGCTCGATCATTCTATATAGATAAATAGGAGTCGATACGGCTCGAACTATCAAACAGATATGCGGTCAGGGTGTCGACCGGAACATCTGTTTTATACGTTCATATAAGGCCTTCAAGGCCTATGAACAAAGAAATTCATTAATAAAACCACAAAGCCAGCAACAAACCCAATCCTCTGACGACAAATTGGCAGAGTCGATAAGGTTTAATTCACAAATGGAAATGACCCCAAACACCCCGATGATGTTTGTGTTGAATGCATATTTTAACCGGAGGGGTTAATTTTAAATATTTCAAATTCCACTCAAATACCCGAGAAAATCCAAAACTCCAAAAAAATATCAAATTCAAATATATAAAACTGAAATTAATCATCAATATCTTGAAGCACAAAATCCATCCATCATCCGCATGAGTTTGTCGAGGTTGACAAATTAAAGTTTACTTAAACTCACATAGAGCTAATGCATAAGTCGAAAATATCACTATGATCCATTATAAAATAATCTTTTGTCAATAAGAACATTATATGTGTCCCCTAACTAGCGATTTTGCCATAAAATGGCACCGCAAGATAAACAGTTATGACCCGGAGTCCTCTGAACCGAATAGTTTTGCCACCAAATGACACCACTAAATTACGGTTATGGCCAGAGTCAATACATTCCTTAGTGGCATTAAATCTTTGAATCAATAAGATATGATCGATAAGGCTCAAAGCCCTATGTTAGCTAATGCAGATCCAAATTTATCCTCTTAGACAAATATTCACCCCAGGTCTACAAGGTATCTTTGGACGACGCAACCCATGGCTACTGACAAGGATCCTTTTGTCAGGTTAGGTCGACTACCTCCTCTGACTAAGTAGATCAGGGAACACGATGGCCTAGGACGATGGAACCATGGGATCTTGATCGGGTCCATCATCCATTCCCCCTCCATCCACTTTAATTATATAATGGTGAATTTCTATTTTAAATATTCAATCTCACATTCCAAATGCCCATGCTGCTACTATATGTCAAATAACACATATCTCTATGTATCTGATTGATGACTAGCCTTAATCGAAAGTTCTCTCTCATTATCGGGAGGGGTAATTAACTTTAGGGGCTTGCGCCTATAGGAAACCAGAACTCAGATTATAAAGTCCTGGCAAAATGAGAGCGAAATCTTTGGGTAGTGTCTTATCTACAAATTCATCTGTCTTCCAAAATTTACCCTGGAACTTAATTTCATTAAAACTCCCTTGAAAGAAAAACAGCAGCGGGGAAAGCCAGGGCCGAATTTTCGAAGCCAATATTAACATCTCTTGCAGTACCAACAAAGAAAAAAAAATGATGATTCATAACCCGAGTTCAAATAGTTTAAATAAGGCTTATGATGATGACGATGATGATCGCAATGATAATTTGCTATCCTCTATTACTCTAAAATATTGCTTTACTACTTCCCTTCAATGTGAGTTTATGAAAGATATAAGGGCTCATTCTTAATTAAAAAATAAACAAGCTAAATTTCATAATGTTGCCAAATTGAATTAGGAGGGTGCTTTGCAAAAATCTAGTTAACAAAGTTTAAATTTAGCTTCTTTTAAGTCGTTTGGGCTCAGAGCCTTGGCACGAGAATTTTCAATGTCTCTAGTCATAGCAAATTCACCTAACAAGTAAAAAGCTCCAAAACAAATTTTAGCCTGCCTTTGTCTCAACAAATAGAACCTATAATAAACTAACCTATTGTCAGGCTAGCTTTAAAAATGATTACTACAGAATCTAAGGTTGATTGACATTATCCAAGAGAATTTGAAGGCAAAAAAAAAAGTAATGGATAAGCAAAACTAAATGAGAGAATGCAAGGCAATCCATCAAATCAAAGTACTGAAATCAAGTTCAAGAACAATACTAAAGCAATAAATAGATTAGGTTTAATTTACCATTCTTGGAATGCATTTTCCAAGACCTACTTGACGTAGTTTGTCAAGATCACGCAAAGCTGCTCTGCACTCTTCCCTATCATCAATGTGTACCTTTTTGTTTCCTTCTAGTTGAAAGGTTTCATGGCCTCTGCCTGCAACAACCTGTCATTGATAGTAAGGAGAACATTTATAAGAGAATATTGGGGAATAGTTTGATTACAGTGGGAGAAAAAGGGCTATCTATGAAGTAGGGCGAACATTCCTTACAAAAAAGGAGAAATATCAAAATTAGAGAAAAAGGGTGATCTATCAAGTAGGGCGAACATTCCTTACAAAAAAAGGTAAAAAGGTAATATCAAAATTGGAGAAAAGCAACCTAATAATGAACTTCCAAAATATAGGTAAGAGGATGAGAAACAAAAAGTTTCCTTTTTTTTCTCATGGATAATATCCATCACTTTCTCCAAATGATCCAAGGCAGCCATATGGAACATCAACAAACTGAAATACGGCTTAACATTATAAATAGATGCAAACTCTTTCTAAACCTTCTTGACAATAAGAAAAGCCCTATGGTCAAGATTCAGTTCTTAGCTGCTTGTTTCTTCAAGGAATCAAATCCCCAAATAGTCTCATGCTCCTAGATAGCTCTTCTGATAAATTCAACAACCCATGGACCAGAAAGTTGGATAAAAGTTAAAAGAAGATAAAGAGGCCATAGATAAGTACTATAGGCTACTGTATAGATGCATAGCCATCCAATTGTGTAGATAAAAGAGTTGTGTTGTTTTTTTCATGATCAAATAAGAAAAAAAACAAAAGAAACAAGCATGCCCGCATAAGATGAAAATTAGACATATTAGCCAAAAAACAGAAGGATGAAAATAAACAAGTTTTTAATATATGAAATGTCAACATGTAGCGTTCCTTGATGGAATGTGAAAAGATGGAGTTCAATTTTAATGAATTTTCTTTTAGTGATGTAAAAACAATCTAAATAAAAAACATACACACAACTTGACACAGAAACTTGATTGACACAAAGCTATCTACAATAAAAAATATTTACTCTAAGTGATGCAAATAAAAAGTAAAAGAAACCAAGGACAAATACAACACATAATAGGGCTTCACCAAAGAAGACCGAGTACAAGAAATTAGATCATAAAAGCATTAAGATATCAAGATTTTGTCAACAAATTTGTTAGTACAAATTGTGGAAGATTTGAATTAATACAATCTCACGATATGGTACGAAGGATGAAACTTACCATTATGAACAACAAATTCAAGCCAAAAGTTCGATGCTTGTTGATTCAAAATTTTAATCAAATCAATTGTTTTTAATTAAATTGAACAAATTGATCTAACCTAACTCATTTGTCGAATAAACCCAACTTGCTTCGACAAAATTAAATTGATTGATTTAATTTAATCAAATTCATTTATTCAATTTTATCTTAAATTCATTTAGTTTACCTGATATTGAACCTAATTAAGTCAATTTTTTGTTGATTAATTAATTCGGCTAAATCGAATCAAATTAGCTAGTTCGATTCATTTGACTTAGCCTTGAATTGACTAAATTGAACCTAGGCGAACCGTATTAAACCTAATTGGTTTATTCAATTCAACCATTACTCAATGAAGCCTCTAATTCTTTTGTCACAACTTCCACTTGCCTCTCTAAATCGGGTGTTTAAAGATTAATGATTACAGACGCAAGGAGAAGTGGTGTCCCATCATCTTTTCTCACAACTTCTCGCATGACTTGCTACTTTCCTCAATCGTCGTGAGCTCTCAAGGGTAGGGCAACTTTATCAAATTTTTTTACTACTAACCGCATGAGGGTGCGATGAAAATTGGGGGTTACATGATGAGGACATTAGAGATCAACGGCTACGATTTTTTTTAGTTAATTATTTATATGTTTTTGTACTAATTTATTTTATATTGTTGTTTTTCCCTTTTTACCTTTATGGGTGATCATGTAGTGTTGTGCCCGAAGGGCATTTTAGTCTTTGTTATTTTTCTTTTCATGAGGCCTATTTGTAGGCTAGTTTTCTTGTATTGAGGATGATGATTATTGAATGAAAATTTGGCTCTTGTGTTCTCTTTGTGAGTTCCTTCTTGAAGATCTCTTAGTGAGTTCTTTTCTCCTAGATCTCTGTGTGAGTTCTATGGAAAGCCCAAGGTGAGGGCAAAAGCAATACCCGTCAATCTTGGTGGATTCCAAGGTTCGCAGTTTTCTTATCTTTCTTTTTCTTTTATTTTTTTTTTTGCATCGAATTCCCTCCACTTTCATTCCGCCACCAAAATACCCCTTGATCCCCACCAAATTCTCCCTCCACAATTCAATCCGCCGGCCAGCAGCCACCAGCCAGCCCAACCCGCCAGCCAGCAGCC
Organism: Dendrobium huoshanense; assembly: GCA_016618105.1. Lineage (NCBI taxonomy): Eukaryota > Viridiplantae > Streptophyta > Magnoliopsida > Asparagales > Orchidaceae > Dendrobium > Dendrobium huoshanense. The sequence goes on along the minus strand of CM028345.1, from coordinate 52,092,033 downwards.
GCCGGCCAGCCCACCAACCCGCCGGCTCTCTTCCCCCTTCCTGCCGCCGCCTCTTGCCCCTCCTTTGAATTTCAAAAATTGAGATTCAAATGGTTATGAGCCATTAATTGTTTCCTAAATTGCTTCCCTAAATCATGCCTTCAATTTAATTGGATTTTAAATTTCGAATTTGAAATTCGAATTCAATCTAATTGAATGTCTTTAATTTAGGAATCTCTTCCCAAATAAAACTGAAATTTTATTTCAGATTTTATTAAAATCCTAAAATTAAGACTAGTGGTCCCCACCTACTTAAAACCTCCAAGCCTTCTCTCTCCCCATGTGGCCGACCACCTCACCCTCATTGTTTCTCTCTCTAATTGCCACCTCACCACCACTTAAATACCTCTTAAATGCCTCCTAAATACCTTTCCTCTCAAACGAAACCTCAGCTTTTATTCCCGATTTCAAACTCTGAGAATTAGAATTAGGAAATACTTACCAATTTTCTCCCAGCTTCCCGCGTCCTCTATTGAATTTCCTCCACATCTGTCCACGGGACAGTGCACATCTTGGGAAAGGATTGGAATGCCAACCTGCTGTTGGCTGAAACATTCAAAGCCTCTTGGGTTACTTCTCTCCCCACGCTGCCTTCCTCTTTTCCTAAAATTCCTGCTAGTTGTTCCCTCAGTCCAGCAAGAGCATCTTGCTGTCCTGCATCCCTGAGGATCACAGATTGCCGTCCAAATTTTTCCAGCATCATAAAGAAGCTGCCCAAGGCTTTTCTGAGCAATATAGGTTGCTGTCCAGAACAGATATCTGCATTCCGGACAGATTCTACATGCTGTCTTGAAGTTTTCTACAAGACAAACTGCTGTTCCTGCTGTCAAAGCTGCTGTCCAGAGATTCCCGCAGCAGTTTGCTGCTGTCCCAGCCACTCTGGGAGCAACCATTAAAGGCCCGACGGCTGGAAATCGTTCTCCCATGTAGAAAACTCGCTGCCCAAGAAGTTGTTCGTGGATTGTGGCTGTCCAAGTCATCCAAGAAGCTGTCAAACAACCCCTACTTCTGATCCAACCAACAAAACACCACCGGAACGTCGTATTATTTCATTCCTTGGGTGAAACTCTTTCCCTAACGCTCTTATCTTCCTAGTTTACTTTTCGTTTATGGTTATTAATGGATTCATGAAGATCATGTCAATTATTCGCCGCTAGAACCTAGTAATAGGAAGAGTTGTGTGAGAGATCTTTCATAGACTAATCTTATTGTTAGTATTGGAATTTATTGTTGGAACGATCTATGTATGCAATGTCGGATCAAGTTGGCTATCTTTTGAAATTAACTTTTATTCATGTGATTTAACATAAGCTAAGTGCCACTTAATATTTATCTTATCGTTCGATTCCGCATAAGATCTTGCTTATTATTATGGCCTCTAAATCTAAGCGTGCAAACTTTCATTAAGAAAATCATTTTTGAGAGACAAATAGCTTTTTTTTCTTCCTTTCCATTCAGCTAGATATTCATATTTAGAGGAGAGAAGTGAAGAGAGGGAAGCTTCATTTTCAAGAGGAGAGAGTGTTTGCATCGAAAAAGTTTTCCAAGCTCAGCAATTGTTATCAAGCTTAAAACATTAACTTCGGCAAGTTGGTTGTGACAACATTCAAAATAGTTTTGAGTGCTTGTAAGCAATATCTTCCTCTTCAGCTGTTTTCATCTCTACTAGATGAAGACACTACCTACGGTGAACCATTGGACAATGACTCTGGTGAGCTAAAACCCTTAAAATCTTAGGAAACCTAGGTCTATAGGTCACATATTTGTGAATGACAAACCTAGGTTTATAGGCTCCTAAATAGCTTCTAAGAGAATATGAATTAGTGTTAAACTTACTCTATGGCCAATATCTAGAATTCTCTTTTATTTGTAAATAAATGAGTTCAATCTACTGCATATGATTTTAAGCCTAACATTTGTCATTTGTCTTACCTAATTAAAATAAAACTCACCCTTAAAACTCCAAAGTTATTGAATACTGTTTTTGGTTTCAACCCTCAAATAGAACTCTAAAATGTTCATTTTACCGTATTTATTTGAACATAACTCAAATCAATAACTTAGCTCTGTTATGTAACACAAAATAACATGTCTTTCCTATCACTTAGCCCCAAAGCTATAGGTTTATATCATCACATTCATTTGTGTGATCCAATCAAGCAAATAACCCTTTAGCTCTTGACCTATAAGCCTTAATTTCTTATATTTGACATAAATCAGGATTCTTTCCTTTGGTTCACTTGACCCAATCAAGTGAGTGTATAAACACAAACTTTAGATTTTCATTAATTAGCCAAAACAAATGATCACATACTTCATTTTAAAATTAAAGCTCAAACATTCAAGTCTGTTTTAAGAGACTCTATTCTGAATTTCGCTTGACCTAATTAGTTGAATTCCATCAGATCCTACGTGAAACCCACAAGCAAATTTACATGACCCAAATCAAGTAAATTTCTCTTCCTCTTGAACAAATATTAAGAGAATCACTAAAATTCATAAAAAATACTAAAATTGCTTTTGATGCAATGATGTGTCATTCCACCCTAGAAGATGGAATGCCCATATCATTGACACCATAAATGACAAGTTCGTCTCAAAGTAAATAGTGGTCATTCCATAGATTCTTCATAACCCTTTAAAATATAAAACATCTTCTAAAATTAAAATAAAAACTTTCAGTCACAAATAACTTGAAGTTAAATATCTCATGGACTAAAATTATGTCTCTTTCTTTTCGAAATAAAAAATCAAATAATAGTGTAAAAATCATACAAACCAGCACACATTAAATGCACAACCCCTTAGGCATCTAAAGACTAGAATTTTCTTTTTCAATCATAAGATAATATTTTCAAATAAACTTGTATAACTTATTTAGAAATTAAATGACTTTTTCAAAATTAAATAAAATGCAAGGACTCCTCATGTAATATTTAATTGTTTACTTATCCATAAGAGTGTGCTTATTAATCAACATCAAACTCATGTATTTGTTGATGAACATTATATAGATAATCTTTTGTGCTGCATATAGAAACAAAAGCTCTCATATTAAAGGCTATATAACAAAAAATATTGCATTATGAGTCAGCATATACATATACTCATGTTCAGGCATCTTAATTTAAGTAACTAAGTTGTAAGTTTTTTTAAATAAAATCAAAACAATTTAACATATATTGTTTATGCATTGAGATTAAGCCTACATAGTTTTAAAAGCACTTAGGTGAGTTTAGCTTATTGTCCTTTCCAGGCAGGATTGTAAGTCCAGAGATTCAACTAACTTAACTTTAGATGAGATTTTAGTTTGTAAGTCTCATGCATTCAATGGATTTAAATTCAAGTTATAATCTAACAGTGGTTCTCATCTTTAAATCTAGGGTTTGATGCCAATATTCTTTTCAGTTATGTCATACGTCCTCAAATTTTTGGGCATTTCCTTAATCATATGTTGTTGGAATATGAGCCCTAATTTCATAAATGAGATTAATCGACTTGAGCATAAACTCAATCATAAAAATTATAAAGCCTAACAAAGAATAGTTTTGAATACCTTTGAGTTTCTAAAAATCAAGTACTTCAATCTTTCCTCGTTTGGCTTCTATTCAAAATTAATTCTAAGTTGATCCCATTATTTTTAAAATTTCATAGACCAAATCATTGAAATAAAATTAGTTAAAATCAAGTTATTCAATATTTTGATTAAAAAAAATGTAAATTCCTATTTTAATCAAAAGTTTTCTCAAGAGTCGAACACCCTTGGGATATAATTAACTATAGGAGATTGCCTTCATGAGATAATTGTATCTCATAATAAAATGAAACATATTCAATCAAATATATTATACAAGAGAAAATCCTAACATATAAAAATAAAATGAACTTTTTTGTTATTGAGTATGTAGTGAAATAATATTTGAGAAAAATGACCAAAATCATCCCTTGGCTCTTTATGAAGAATCAAAGTAGTCCTCAACTATATTAAAGGACTATTTTGATCCCTCAAGTCTTTAAAAAAAATTCAAAATAATATTATGATAGGACTACTTTAGTTCCTCTTTAATATAATTGAAAACAATTTTGGCCTTTTAATATAACTGGGAACTATTTTGGACTTTCATAAAGAGTCAATGGCCATTTTGATCATTTTTCTCAATAATATTTTTATCTTTCAAGATAATGTATTACTTTTCATATCGTCTTCGATCACAAAATTTTTAATCCATTGAGGATAGCAAAATTCCCCAATCAATACTTTGCAATGATGCTTGATATAACTAAATACAACTGACTAAATTAAACAAAACAACTTACTGCAAGCCCACTCAAATAAAATAAGACAACAATTTGTGTTTCCAATAACTACAGATGTTGAGCTCAGTGATAATTTTGCCTGAAGTGAGAAATATGTTTTCCCAGCTCTTTTAAAGTACTTTCTTCTGAATTCCGCCAAATCCGTTAACAAAAGTAGGTTCCAAATAAAAATTCAAAACAATTGAAGCAAAAGAATTTACCACAGCGTCACCTTCTTCTGCCATGGCTATTGCTGCACGCACAGCTACTCTTCTCAAGTCATGCACAAAAAGCTTATGACCATTTGGAAGACACAAACAACATTCATTCCTACTGTGACGTACATAGTCTTGCACAGTCCATCCAAAGACAGAAAGCATGTCATCATAGATGTTGGCTTCAAAATGTAAAAAGGATATATTGCAAGGTCAGTATTAACCTGGAATCTTGAATTTTCATCTTGTAATTAAGCAAACAAGTTAATGGAGTAACTTGAAAAATCATAGGAAGAAGTAAGTTTTGGAGAAAATGACTTGCCTGGATTTTCAGTCTTTGGATTGTCAGATGTCAAAACAACCACTTCACTTCTATCTGTAGCAATTTTTGCCATCATTGATCTCTTTCCTCTATCGCTTTCACCAGCACATCCAAAGACTGCAAAAACCAGGTATTATAAGTCTACAAACAAGCTTGAGGTGGAGTATCAAATAATTTACAGCAGTTCTCCTAAATAAAAAATAAATAATTCCCCTCCTTCCATGAACTTGTTGCAATTGAAGGCAGGGTATTAGTGGGTCGCCATGGGGCTTAAATCTTGAGATTTTTGCACACAACAAATTGCCAAAGTTGGCAAGTATGCAGTTGCAGTAGTGGAGACTCCCTTCGATCGCTGACATGGTTGCTTCTCCGCCCCTGGATAGTCCGCTATGTCCGGCAATTTGAGCAGATTTATCAGGCATATAAAATATTGCTCCCTAGAGATTCTATCTTCCATTGTTAGTAATTTTTTAACTGTCATAGCTGCCATGGTGTTTCTTTTCTTGGTTTATTGCTACATATTTTATCCACTATAAAACCCAATAAATAGGGCCATGTTTTGGCCAAATAAAACATGGAATATTGCAACTTTCTTTCTCTATTTTCTAGTAGCTCTTTCTACCATACAAACACGAATTCAAACAAAAAAAAAAAGACTATGATTGTTGACATTAATGACATCAATCTCCATGACTACTAATAAGGCGTGCTTTACAAAACTAATTCATGTTAATGTCAAGGAACATTGCTCTGGCAGCAGAATTTTGTGGCAGTAAGTGAATACGACAAAAACAACATCAAGCCTTTTATCCCACTATGTGACAGTAAGTGAATGTAAGAAAATATATAGCTTTAAACTGCATGTGAATCTATAACACAAAATAGGTTTCATTACAAGAAATATTATTTGAAGAGATGTTCACTGAAATGGAATTCCTTGGGTTTTAAATATGTGGCTATTTGAAATATGGCACCTGTGGTTGGCAAACCTTTTAAATTTACTGCTTTTGATTTTCCTTGTCTACTTCCTTTACCATTAAGTGGTGAACTAGCCTTTCTCATAAATTTTGGCAGCTAAGAAAGTGACTAATATTGTAGACGCTCAAGTTAATAGGTATTAGATCTTACATTTTTATCAAATAGTATTGACATTAAATGAACTAGTGATCAGATATATGGAACTTAAGAAATTATTAAAAAAAACGTCAACCATCAAAATGAAAGAGGAAAAAGGCAAGAAACAGCATACCAGTTATAATTCTCCTAGCACCTAGTTCTCTTACAGTATCCAAGATTCTTGACAAAGCGTCAGGAGAATGAGCATAGTCTACGATCACTCCAAAAGGTTGATTCTCATGTATTAGCTCAAACCTACCAGAAATACCATCAACTCCTTCAATTCCTTTCTTAATGTCCTCTAACTTCGCATCCACCCCTACTCCAACAGCCACAGCAGCAAGAATGTTGTATATATTGTGCCGCCCAATCAACCTTGTTGAAATTTCCAAGACCCCCTTTGGTGTTATGATTAAAATGTCCGTTTTACTTAACGAAAGCTCAAATGTTAAGGGGTACACATCAGCCTTCTTATTTTCCATTGCATATGTCACCACAGGAACACCTTTTTTACCTTGTGAAACAAAAAATTTAGCATTTGGATCATCAATATTCACAATTTTGCAATGATGATTTGGATCAACCATCCTAGCAAACAACTTGGCTTTGCTGTTCTTGTAATCCTCTTCTGACCCATGAAAATCATAATGATCCCTCGTTAAATTTGTAAAGACTGCAACGTCAAAATCAATTGCATCACATCTCCCAAGGGCTAACCCCTGAGATGAAGCTTCCATTACTACTGCTTGAGTTTCCTTCAGTTCCATTCTTGCCATGAGCTTTTGAACAGTCAGAGCATCAGGAGTTGTGTTTGGCACATCCAATTGGCTCTCCCCATAACCATGATATCCCACAGTACCCAACATGCCAGTCTTCACTCCCATTGCCTCATAAATAGCTCTCACCAAATGTGTTGTGGTAGTTTTTCCATTTGTTCCTGTAACCCCAATTACAGACATTCTTTTGGATGGATTTCCATAGAAATTTGCCGCAAGGCTAGGAAGCAAAGAGTTTACGTCCTCGACTATCACAAGAGCTCCACAATCCAAAATCCCATCCAAATCGATCTTCCTACAAGCCAGTACTGCCACAGCACCTCTCTCGATAGCATCGTTAATAAAATAATGACCATCAGTTTTATAGCCAATACAGCAAACAAAGAGATCACCGGGCCTTACTTTCCTCGAGTCATTCTCAATTCCAGTTATTGTCACTCCAATATCACCACAAACACCAAGAGGTATAATCTTGCTATGTTCCAAGAGCTCACAAAGAGCCATTCTGAACTCGGATGACTTCGCAATATGACCCCTTGAACTCCCATCTTCTTCCTGATTAGATCTTGAATCGAGGGTTCTCTCTTCCAAGCGTTTTTGGACAATGGCTACATGTAAGCCGCCTAATCTGTCATTCTGATGCTTTCCATGCGAGTGAAGAGAGATGGTTTTTTCCAAGGAAACGCCCTCCCGGAGATCGCCGGCAGCACAGAAGCTAGGAAGAGGCCGCCGGAAGGGGAGAAGTGTAGAGGACGGGATTTTCGAAAATGTTATGAAAGAGATTGCAGAAAGAGCCATGGATCCGTTTGAAAGATCTCGGAAAAGTGAATATAGAATCGAAATTGGAAGAAACGCGGTCGATTGTGGTTCTCTGTCGCCGGCCTCGACTTATAGAGACAGAGCAAGGGGGCAAGAAGGCCATGAGAAAAACGATAGCAAAGAGGAAGAAAAGGGCAATGATTAGCGTCCTCGAGCATTTCGGAAAAGAAGATGAACAAGCTGAATCAAAGCGGAAGGGAGTAGGAGCAACCAGGAACGCGAAGTTGAGCGCCATTACAGGCACCAGGACAAGCTCAGTAAAATGCGAGTACTTCTACGGACAGAGGAGGGTAGCTCGAGGCAGTGTACTGGTGTCGGTCCGGCCCAGTTGACTCGGTTAATCTGGACCGGATCTTTAGGGCCTGTCCTGAGGGTTTTTACTATTTTCATAGCACGGTTCTTTTTTGTAAATTCAAGCAAAGTGACTTCTCTAAGCTACACAACTCGTCTTGAAATGTTGGTTGAAAGCTTATGCTTCCAACTAAGAGGTTTTGAGTTCAAGTCTTTGTGTATGCGTTGTGTATGTGCGTTTGACCTAAATGTCCCCAAAAAAAAACTTCTCTAAGCTTGAAACATTATCTCAATATTATCTCTCTAATTAGTTTCCAATAGATATAAAGTTATATAATTAAGAGAGTGGACATAAGCTTGATATGTGGTTGAATCACTATAAATTTGCATGAGTTTTTTTATATCATTTGTCTTAACATTTTGCCACATTTCTTTTACATGTATATTCATCCATTTTTATTAACAGTATTATTGTGTGTCAAAATATTCACAATAATAAAGAACATGTGTTTAATGTGTTGATTATGTACTAAGATGCAATACACACACAGATAAAAGAAAATTTACAAGAGACATTAAAAATTTTATATGAAAAACTCATAAAGGGAAAAATCACGATGTCTCACTCAGTTGAAATATTCTTAGTATCGTATGTCGTTGATTATAGACAATGCCCTTCGTTGAAATTAGCAAAAATATTGATATGATTGTCACGACCCAACCCGACCGGAACGAATCCCATCGCGTCGAGTCGCGACGGATGAATCCAAGATCTAGCTTTGGAATTTGGTTTCAGACTTTCTTTCGAATAATCATACAGAAAACACAGAGCTACTTTTAAACTTCTAATATACATAAATTCATCTAACATTTTCTTTCTTCTCATTCTTCAAAATAATCATATATAATACAATGTATAACTATAAACAGAAAGAACAGAACTGAAGAACAGAATAGTCATGACAGTACAAAAATCAAAAGTACAAAAATACATAATCTCATATCAGACACAGAACGACTAGTCCAACACTTTCTTCCCTTTCCCAGTGTCACGACCCGACCCGAGACGAGACGGATCCCGTTCGTACCGGGCCGCGACGGAAAAGCTAACCAGGATCTAGCTTTGGAATTTGGTTCGGAACTGATTCTTCCAAACATTCAATTCAAAACAGACAAACACAGAGCTACTAAAAACATCAAATGCAGCGGAACAAAAGATTTATCTTTTTCTTTTCTTTTCCTCAAAACAATCATCTACAAAACAGTACATGGCTTTAGACAGAAAGAAAGACAGAATAGAAAAGCCATGACTGTACAAAAAAATCAAAAGGTACAAAACAATACCTATACTGATCAGACTCTGAACTAATCCTGGACTTCCTTCCCTTTCCCAGAACCTGAAAACCACCAGAAAGCAAGGGTGAGCTCAACAGCTCAGCAAAGCAACAAACCTCCAATCAAAATCCTCAGAATCCCAAAACCAACACATCAGACAAATCCGTACAGAAATCAGAACGGAATCGGACAGATATCAAATCAAACAGAACTGTACGGAAACAGAAGTCGTATCAAATCATAAACAGAACAGATCAGACATATCAGATCAACAGAATCAGAATCGTACAAAAATCAGAAGTTTAGTCATATCGGAACATAACAAATCGTATCAGAATCATATCAAAATCATATCAAATCAGATATCAGATATTATTTAATTCATAGCTAAATTCCCTGACACTGACTGAATCTCATAGGATCCAGGCCCCTTATGCCTCCCTTTGTGCACACAGCACCAGAACAGATGTGCTTATTGCACCAGAATACATATATAGTGCTTATAGCACCTAAACAGATTTCCTCGGATCCGGAACAGAACATATATCAAAATTCATATTGAGCTCATTTCAGATTTCTCAGATACTAACTGAATCTCATAGGATCCAGGCCCATTATAACTCCCTTTTTATAGCATATACATATAGCATATCAAATCAGAAGAAATCCGGATAAATCAGAAATTACCAAAAATCGGGCGGCACAACGGCAGTATACAGAATTTACACAGTTTTCCTGAAAATAACAATTTACCAAATTTGCACAGAATATAAATAACCATATTTCAGAATATTTATTCTACTGCACAGATAATTTTCAATTTCACAGAAAAATCCAGTCGACTAAAAACACAGTCGAATCAAAAATACCCGGACAAAAATCTTCGGAAAATAACCAAAATGTGCACACTCGGCACTTCAACAGAATACAGAAAGTTACACGGTAAAAACTAAACCAGTCGGAAATTACGGACGAAAATCACGAACAAAAATCAATTCCGGACAGATAATACCGCCAAACACGACGGTTCTGAAAATTGAGAAAGTCGGATTGTGCCTTACCTTGCGTACAGCAATATCTCCAACTGTCACAACGGACGAAAACAGACCGGCGTCGCCCAAAAATCACTTTTTCTTCTTTTTCCTTCGTTTTTCTCTCTCCTGGGCTTTTCTCTCTCTTCAAAATATCTCATTTCTATATATATCCAGATGGATCGTCCCGGACGATCGCACTTCGTCCCGGACGATCCATGAAGAGAATAATTTCGTCCAGACGAAAATTAAATATCGTCCTCAGACGAAAGGGCTCTGGAAATTTTTCGTCCAGACGATCCCAACTTCGTCCAGACGAACCATTCAGCCAAACATGGTTTTTCTGCACAACCTGCACCGATCGTCCCAGACGATCCGACTTCGTCCGGACGAACCTGGGAGCAAAATGATCTTTACAATCTCCCCAACTTCTGAAAAATGTCGTCCTCGATATTATCCAATCCAAACTCAGTCAAAACAAGTACGGGTACAACTGTCTCATGTCAGACTCCTCCCAAGTGGCTTCCCGTGCAGTACGGTGCTTCCACTGGATTTTAACCATTGGAATCTGTTTACTTCGTAGCTTTCGAACGTCGTATGCCAAAATCAACTCTGGCTCTTCCTTGTATGTCAAATTCTCCTGAATCTCAACTTCATCAGCAGATACCTTCTTCCCAGAGTCGGATACTGTAAAACCCTTCAAAAAAGCTGATTTTTTTTAGTGCAGTTCGTCTGTACGAACTGGATTTAGTACTGGACAAACTGAAGAAATTTGTGAAGAAATCTGTCATTTTCGTTTGTACGAACCTGGAGCAGTCGGGACGATCCGTCTGTACGAAATTTGTCCAGAGAGCAAGTCGCCCGGGACGATCAGTGTTAATAAATATCGAATTTTAGATATTTTGGATTCATTTTGGAGAGAGAGATAAGGCAGGAGAGAGAAAGAGAAGGAAAGAGAAGAGGGAAGCTTGGTTTTGGAGCCCGCGGAGCGCTTTTCGTCCAACGATGCAGTTGGAGGATTTGTTTATCTCGCGGTAAGGACTCCGAATCCTATTTCTGTTTTCAGAGATATTGATTTTTGATCGAGCTGTGCACTGTTTTGTGTTTTCGTAGTCGAATTTTGGACCCGGTTTTGTATTGACACAACTTTCACCGCACAACTTTTAATATGTTATAGATATGAATATTGTACACGATTCGAGTATTTTCTACGATGATTTTACCGGTCGGAATTGGTTCTACGCGATTTTAATCGAATAGAAAAATATCAGGACTTGATTTGATTTGGATTCTATAGAATAATAGTCTTATATTGATGTTGTGAACGTTCTGTTGTAATTGGGAAATTAGTGATTTTTGTAGGATTTTTGTGTAAATTGGGCAGACTGCCGTTACTCTGCCCGATTTTCGTCGTTTTTCTGATTTGTCTAAAATTGATAGATTAAACTGATGTGCATATGGATATTGATGTGATTGCTGTATATTGTTATTATATGGACTATTGATACTGGAACACAAGTGGAACCTGGTTGAACATTGGTTGGAGATTGATTGACCTGTACAGGATGGTGGGCCGACAGGCTTTCCTTTAAACATTGATTATTGATATGGATGGGAGTCATAAGGAGTTTATTGATATGCTGACGGACGAAAAGAGTGACGACTCTTATTGATAGAACCAATGTGTATGGATATCTACAACAGCAATATGGATTCTACAACAGCAACATAGCCAGTTGATTGTACTTGTTCAGTATTATCGTATTAAATGCATGTTTACTGTATTGACTTACGGATTTATTGCTTTATCGATTTCTGCTTTATTGATTTGATCGGATTTACTGTATCGTACGATTTCATTGATTTTATCGATTGATTACCGAGCATTGATACTACTGAGCATTGATATGGATATGGATATTATAAATTTATTGATACTGCTTATAGACTCATTGATACTATTGATTCTGCATTGTATTGATTGCTACATTTGAATTATTGATAGGATATCGTATTGCTTTTCCTATTGATTTTATCGACTTGATAGTATAGATTTGATTTGACGGACGGATTGACTGATTGTAGGATCGATTGATTTTCTACTGTGTACGGATTTCTTCGAGATTGACGTGGATTGATTGAGCTTGAGTTATTGATTTGCCTGCCGCTGCATTGACTGGTTTTATTGACTATTGATTTCCGGATTGCATTGACTCATTGACCATTGACTGATATGGATCAGATTGACTGACATGCATATTGATAGCATCGTCGTGCTTTGATTTCAGTTATAGGTATTAGGTGACCTGCTGGGCTTTGTAATGCTCATTATATGTGGTTGATATTTTCAGGTCAGGGCAAGGGAGCAGAAGATAGGAATTGATCCGGATCTTCAGGTTTTTGTTCTTTTGGTCGATTGGGAATTCTTTTGTACTCATGACAGGATAGATTTCTTTACTTGTATTGATAGTATAGTTCCTGAGTATTGTACATGGACTTTTGGTGATATGAATCGACTTGTATATTGATGTTTTAAATTTATAGACTTTTGTTTAGACTGTTTAATTAAAGGTTTTAGATAACTCTGGTAAATTGATTGGAGAAATTAATTGAAATTCTTTCCAAGTTAGATCTTGGGGCATCACAGTTGGTATCAGAGCAGTGTTATTGGAAGAATTGAATTGTTACCAAAGTTATAGGTTTGGATTGAGAATTGGATAGATTGGGTAGCTTTAAGATCATCATTGGCATACATCGTTGCATGTGTGTATCATTTGTTCTGAATTGTGCAGGTGAAAAGATATGGATCCTCCAGCTGAATCCAGTGTACCGAATGAGCAACACAGCGCAGCTCCAGTACCTTTAGAGAGTATGATGCAGTTGGCTACTGCGATTGCACATGTAATGGGGATGCTCAGAGCAAAATGAGTGGTAGTAAAGAGGAAGAAGTGGATAGACATATGCAGATGTTTCATAAACTGAAGCCTCCGTTGTTTAAAGGAGCTGTGGGACCACAGGCTGCTGAGGATTGGCTCCTGAGAGTGGAAAAGATTTTTGATAGCATGCAGTGTTCGGGAAATCGAAAGGTACCATTGGCTGTGTTCCTGTTTGAGGGTGAGGCGGAGAGATGGTGGATCGGACAGCAGAGAGAGAAATTCCAGGGGAAGACTAATGCTGAGATCACCTGTGATGAGTTCACTACAGTGTTCAGGATGTGGTTTGTACCACCGTCAGCTCAGCGACAGATGCAGGAAGCTTTTATGAGATTAGAACAAGGCCGCAAGTCAGTGATGCAGTACGATGCCAAATTTACTGCACTTGCGAGGTATGCTGCTCATCTGATTCCTACTACCAAAGAGAAGTGCTATAAATTCTTGCACTGATTGAACAGAGAGCTGAGACACCCACTTGTACCCTTTCGGATCCATGAGTTTTCTGAGCTAGTGGAGCGGGCCAGATTGATAGAGATTGATTTGGCGACACCGGTATCGAGGTACGAGGATACCAGGAGGAGGAGAGATGAGGTACGACGAGATGATTCTGTTAGAGACAGAGATAGAGAGAAAAGAAGCAGGTACGAGGGCTCAAAGGGATCTGCATCGCGATCTGCATCGGTAGTATCGTCTGGTAGTTCTGGAGTGTGCATTCACTGTGGTAGACGACATGCAGGTCGGTGCTACCTGTTGACGGGGCAGTGTTTTCACTGTGGACAGCAAGGGCACAGAGCAGCAGATTGTCCTCAGAAAGGACTGGGTGGAAGGACTGATTCTGGCACGGGTACAGGACAGCAGAGGACTATTGGCTCGAGGGCTTATAGTGAGAGATCAGGGAACCGGATGGATGATAGGGCTGTCAGAGATCAGAGGGAGACAGTTGCGCCACGACCTCCTGTACTTCCTCCAGTGGTGCCACGCATCTACAGTCTACAGAGTTTACAGCATCGTGAGGATCAACAACGACCAGAAGGTTCTACTGGTAAGATTGATTTGACTAACCAATTGATATTGACATGTGATTGAATGCATTGAATGTTGTATGGATTCCGACGAGTTTTGATTTTGATTTTGATTCGATTTGATTTTGATTTGAAATTTGATTGGACGGATTTGCTTTGTATCGATTTTGCATTCGATCCCTTAAGGGAAATGTCGAGGACAACATTTTTTTTAAGGTGGGTAGATTGTAAAATCCTTCAAAAAAGCTGATTTTTTTTAGTGTAGTTCGTCTGTACGAACTGGATTTAGTACTGGACGAACTGAAGAAATTTGTGAAGAAATCTGTCATTTTCGTCTGTACGAACCTGGAGCAGTCGGGACGATCCGTCTGTACGAAATTTGTCCAGAGAGCAAGTCGCCCGGGACGAATTTTGGATCGTCCGGGACGATCAGTGTTAATAAATATTGGATTTTAGATATTTTGGATTCATTTTGGAGAGAGAGATAAGGCAGGAGAGAGAAAGAGAAGGAAAGAGAAGAGGGAAGCTTGGTTTTGGAGCCCGCGGAGCGCTTTTCGTCCGACGACGCAGTTGGAGGATTTGTTTATCTCGCGGTAAGGACTCCGAATCCTATTTCTGTTTTCAGATATATTGATTTTTGATCGAGCTGTGCACTGTTTTGTGTTTTCGTAGTCGAATTTTGGACCCGGTTTTGTATTGACACAACTTTCACCGCACAACTTTTAATATGTTATAGATATGAATATTGTACACGATTCGAGTATTTTCTACGATGATTTTACCAGTCGGAATTGGTTCTACGCGATTTTAATCGAATAGAAAAATATCAGGACTTGATTTGATTTGGATTCTATAGAATAATAGTCTTATATTGATGTTGTGAACGTTCTGTTGTAATTTGGAAATTAGTGATTTTTGCAGGATTTTTATGTAAATTGGGCAGACTGCCGTTACTCTGCCCGATTTTCGTCGTTTTTCTGATTTGTCTAAAATTGATAGATTAAACTGATGTGCTGTCACGCCCCAGAATCTAACTTGGAAAGAATGTCAATCAGTTCCGCAATAATTTACCAGAGTTATCTAAAAACCTTCATTAAGCGATATATCAAACATCTATAACAATTTAAACATCAATATAACAGTCGATTCATATCTCAAAACATCATATACAATACTCAGGAACTATACTATCAATACAAGTAGAAAAACTATCCTGTCCTGAGTACAAAAGAATCATCTATCTAACAAAAGCACTAAACCTGTAGATCTGGATCAATGCCTATCTCCTGCTCCCGAGCCCTGACCTGAAAATATCAACCACATATAATGAGCTTTACAAAGCCCAGCAGGTCACCTAATACCTATAACTGAAATCAGAGCACGGCAGAGCTATCAATATGCATGTCAATCTATCAATCTGAATCAATCAATGGTCAATGAGTCAATGCAGCGGAAATCAATAGTCAATAAAACCAGTCAATGCGGCGGCAGTCAATACGATAAATCAATTCAATCAATCAACGTCGTCAATCAAATCGATGCTATCAAATCAATACGATCTAATCAATTGAAATCAATCGAGGAAGGCGATACGAAGCAATGAATCTATAAAACAGTCAATACAGTGAAGAACAGTAGCGACAGTGAATCTATAAGTCTATAGGCAGCAATACGATGAATCTATAAGCAGTAGTCGATGTCTATGCTATCAATGCAGTATCTAGTCATCCATTTCTATATCAATGCTCAATGTCAATGCACAGAAATCGATCAGTGAAATCAATGAAATCGTACGATCTAGTAAATCCAATCAAAGTCGATAAAGCAGGAATCTATAAAACAATGAATCTATAAAGCAATACAGTAAACATGCAATTCAATACTATATACTGAACAAGTACAATCTACTGGTCATGTTGCTGTTGTAGAATCCATATTGCTGTTGTAGATAATACATTGGTTCAATCAATAAGAGTCGTCACTCTTTTCGCCCGTCGGCATATCAATAAACTCCTTATGTCTCCCTTCAATAATCAATAATCAATGTTTAAAGGAAAGCCCGTCGGCCCACCATCCTGTACAGGTATCAATATCAATCTCCACCAATGTTCAACCAGGTTCCACTTGCGATCAGTATTAATAGTCAATTCAATCAATAAGCAATTCAATAGTCAATATTAAAGCAATCATATCAATAATCAATGCATATCAGTTCAATCTATCAATTTCATACAATTCAGGAATCGTACGAAAATCGGGCAGCGTAACGGCAGTCGGTCAAATTTACACAAAAATCCTACAAAAAGTCACAGTTTCTAAATCTTTCCAAATTACAATAGAATATCAATAATACCAATACAAGACTATCGATCTATAGAATCCAAATCAAATCAAGTCCCGATTATTTTCTGTTCAATTAAAAGCGCGTAGAATTCGATTAAAATCTCGTAGAATCAATTCCGACCGATAAAATCTTCGTAGAATACAGTCAAATCGTGTACAATAATCATATCTATGACATACTAAAAGTTGTGCGGTGAAAGTCTTGTCAAATCAAAATCAGGTCGAAAAGTCGACTACGAAAATACAAAACAGATCATATCTCGGTCAAAACACAAAATCTCTGAAAACAGAAACAGGGTTCGGAGTCCTTACCACGAGATCTTCACTTTTCCCGACAGCGGCGTCGGACGAAAAGCGCTCCGCGGTCTCCGAAAACCAGTTTCCTCCTCTCTTTCCTTTCTCTTTCTCTCTCTACAAAATATCTGATTTTTAAAAAATGATTTTCTCTCTCCTCAAAACGAGCTCATTTCCTTAAGTAATGCTCATATCGGCCCGGCCGATCGTCTCGATCGTCCTGGACGATCAGACCAATTCTGGTCGTCCTGGCCGATACTCCAGGGCGATGATCAGGACGATTTTAGGAACAGTGCAGATCGTCCTGGACGATCTCAATATCGTCCTGGACGATTCTGTCCAGAAATAGCTCCAGAAATCAGCTGTTTTCAATGCACTGATCGGCCTGGACGATCCAAATTTCGTCCTGGCCGATTCTGGGAGGAAAATCCAAATCAGAGAGGAACAGTAAGGAAACGAGATATTACATGTGCATATGGATATTGATGTGATTGCTGTATATTGTTATTATATGGACTATTGATACTGGAACACAAGTGGAACCTGGTTGAACATTGGTTGGAGATTGATTGACCTGTACAGGATGGTGGGGCGACAGGCTTTCTTTTAAACATTGATTATTGATATGGATGGGAGTCATAAGGAGTTTATTGATATGCCGACGGACGAAAAGAGTGACGACTCTTATTGATAGAACCAATGTGTATGGATATCTACAACAGCAATATGGATTCTACAACAGCAACATAGCTAGTTGATTGTACTTGTTCAGTATTATCGTATTGAATGCATGTTTACTGTATTGACTTACGGATTTATTGCTTTATCGATTTCTGCTTTATTGATTTGATCGGATTTACTGTATCGTACGATTTCATTGATTTTATCGATTGATTACCGAGCATTGATACTACTGAGCATTGATATGGATATGGATATTATAGATTTATTGATACTGCTTATAGACTCATTGATACTATTGATTCTGCATTGTATTGATTGCTACATTTGAATTATTGATAGGATATCGTATTGCTTTTCCTATTGATTTTATCGACTTGATAGTATAGATTTGATTTGACGGACGGATTGACTGATTGTAGGATCGATTGATTTTCTACTGTGTACGGATTTCTTCGAGATTGACGTGGATTGATTGAGCTTGAGTTATTGATTTGCCTGCCGCTGCATTGACTGGTTTTATTGACTATTGATTTCCGGATTGCATTGACTCATTGACCATTGACTGATATGGATCAGATTGACTGACATGCATATTGATAGCATCGTCGTGATTTGATTTCAGTTATAGGTATTAGGTGACCTGCTGGGCTTTGTAAAGCTCATTATATGTGGTTGATATTTTCAGGTCAGGGCAAGTGAGCAGAAGATAGGAATTGATCCGGATCTTCAGGTTTTTGTTCTTTTGGTCGATTGAGAATTCTTTTGTACTTAGGACATGATAGATTTCTTTACTTGTATTGATAGTATAGTTCCTGAGTATTGTACATGGACTTTTGGTGATATGAATCGACTTGTATATTGATGTTTTAAATTTATAGACTTTTGTTTAGACTGTTTAATTGAAGGTTTTAGATAACTCTGGTAAATTGGTTGGAGAAATTAATTGAAATTCTTTCCAAGTTAGATCTTGGGGCATCACAGATACCCACTTCCTCAGAGTGGACACGTGAAACACGTTATGCACGTCAGGCATTGAATCAGAAAGTAACAGTTTGTAAGCAGCTTTTTCAATCCTTTCCAGGATTTCAAAAGGTCCAACATACCTTGGACTAAGCTTGCTCACCTGGCCAAATCTGCTCACACCCTTCATCGGGCTGACTTTGACATACACAAAGTCGCCAACTTGAAACTCGACAAACCTGTGCTTCTGATTGTAATACTTCTGCTGTCGATCCTGAGCGGCTCTCAATCTTTCTTTAATCAAATTGATCTTCTGAGCTGTTTCATCAACAAAAGTAGCCCCCAAAGCCTGTCTATCTCCGACCTCCGTCAGAGTCAAAGGAGTAGGCACTTCCTGCCATACAGAGCCTCGTACGGTGTCATACCGATACTGGACTGAAAACTGTTGTTATAAGCAAACTCAATCAGCAGAATATGATCCTCCCAGCTTCCGCTAAAGTCCAGAACACAAAGTCTCAACAGATCTTCCAGCACCTGAATAGTCCTCTCAGACTGTCCATCTGTCTGAGGATGAAAGGCTGTACTGAAATGCAACTTCGTACCCAAGCCTTGCTGAATGCCTTTCCAAAGTCTGGAAGTAAAACGTCCATCTCGATCAGAAACAATCACTCGAGGCACACCGTGCAATCTGACTATCTCCTTCACATATATCTGTGCCAAGCGATCAACTGAATCCGCCTGTCTGATCGGAAGAAAATGGGCGGACTTCGTCAATCGATCTATGACCACCCAAATAGCGTCGTGTCCTTGTCTAGATCGAGGAAAACCCATTGCAAAGTCCATCGTTACCTCCTCCCATTTCCACTCAGGGATAGGCAACGACTGCAACAGTCCACCTGGTCGCTGATGCTCTGCCTTCACCAACTGACAGGCTTCGCATCTCGACACAAACTCTGCCACATCTTTCTTCATTCCAGGCCACCAAAACAAAAGTTTCATATCAGCATACATCTTACCACTGCCTGGATGTACAGTGTAGCCTGAATGATGAGATTCGTACAAAATCTCCTGCCTCAAATCTCCAAACACAGGTACCCACAACCTGTTCTTACAGAAAATATCACCAGAATCAGAAATTCGAAGTTCAGGAGTCTTACCAGATCCAATCTGAGCAATCAACTTCGAATAATCAGAATCTGACTTATGGGCTTCTTGAATCCTTGTCTCCAAAGAAGACTGAATGTTCATCTGAGCCAACTCCAAACCACTGGAGGAAATCACCTCCAACTGCAATCGCTTCATATCACGAATCAGGAAGTCATCAAAAGTAAGCTGAATACCTGATAATCCAGAAGACTTCCTACTCAGAGCGCCTGTTACCACATTCGCCTTCCCAGGCTGGTACTGAATAGTCAAATCATAGTCCTTGATCAATTCGAGCCACCTTCTCTGTCTCAGATTCAGATCCTTCTGAGTAAAAATGTACTTCAGGCTCTTATGATCAGTAAAGATCTCACATCTAACGCCATACAGGTAATGACGCCAAATCTTCAAAGCAAATACCACTGCAGCTAACTCCAAATCATGTGTCGGGTAATTCTTCTCATGTGGCTTTAACTGTCTAGATGCATAAGCAATTACCTGACTATGCTGCATCAGGACACATCCCAATCCTTTCAGTGAAGCATCACTGAACACTTGAAATCCTTCCGTACCTGACGGAAGTGCTAGTACTGGAGCTGAAGTCAGACAATCCTTCAATCTCTGAAAACTAGCCTCACACTCCGGCGTCCAAACAAAAGGAACCGACTTCTACGTCAGTCTCGTCAGAGGCGTCAAAATCTGTGAAAATTCTTTCACAAATTTCCTGTAATACCCGGCCATGCCCAAGAAATTACGTACCTCAAATACCGTAGTCGGCCTTGGCCAATCAACAACTGCTTGAATCTTCTGGGGATCTACAGAGATGCCTTCTCCGCTAATCACATGCCCCAGAAAAAAAATGTTCTTCAACCAGAATTCACACTTAGAGAACTTGGCATACAGCCGATGCCTCCTCAAAGTCTCCAACACAATCCTCAAATGTCTGGCATGATCATCCTCAGAAGCTGAATATACCAGAATATCGTCGATGAAGATGATCACAAACTGATCCAAATACTCCCTGAATACTCGGTTCATCAGATCCATGAAAATAGCGGGCGCATTGGTTACCCCAAAAGGCATAACCAAAAACTCATAGTGCCCGTACCGAGTACTAAAAGCAGTCTTCACCACATCAGCTTCCTTCACCTTCACCTGATAGTATCCGGATCGCAAATCAATCTTCAAAAATACCGAAGATCCGGAAAGCTGATCAAACAAGTCGTCAATCCGAGGCAAAGGATACTTGTTCTTGATTGTGACCTTGTTCAAATCTCTGTAATCAATACACATACGGAGTGTACCGTCCTTCTTCTTCACAAACAAAATAGGTGCTCCCCAGGGCGAAACACTAGGACGTACAAAACCTCTGTCAACCAACTCCTGAAGCTGAACTTTCAACTCAGAAAGTTCTTTCGGTGCCATCCTGTATGGAGCTTTTGATATCGGAGCGGTACCCGGAAAAATATCGATAGAGAACTCCACATCTCTATCCGGAGGTAAACCAACCAACTCATCAGGAAAAACATCAACAAACTCCCGTACCACTGGGATCTCAGAAACAGAACCAACCTCTAGGTTCAGATCCCGCACCGAAGCCAAAAACAAAGGGCATCCCTTCTTCCACATCCTACTCACCTCCAACACAGAAACCAGACTGGAGAGAACACCTCGTAATCCTTGAAATATAACTCTCTCTCCAGCCATAAGCAAACTCACTTGCTTCTTCAGACAGTCTATCTGGGCCTCATACTGACTCAGCCAATCCATGCCCAAAATCACATTATATGAAGAAATCGGCAACAGAATCAAACTCGATTTCCACTTCTTGCCAGAAATCTCAATCTCACACAAATAAAACTTCCGAGCAATCAAAGGATTCCCAGCCGGTAAAATCACAGACAAAGAAACCGGTAAAACCATCGAATCCGAATGTAAAGTCTCAAAACATCGCTCGGACAGAAAAGAATGACTAGCTCCAGAGTCAAACAAAACACGACAGGGCTGATCAGAAATATAAATCGTACCTGTCACAACATCGGGAGCATCTCGAGCCTCCTGCTGACTCAAGCTGTAAACTCGCGGCTGAACTGGAACAGGAGCTGAAGCAACAGAACTACTCTGCTCCCTCTGAACCGTAGGTGGTCTCCGTGGTCCAGAACTAGATCCACCACCTCTGCCAACAAATCCCTCAGGGCGTGGAGGAACAGTCCTCGGTCTTCCTACTGCTGAACCAACAGGTCTGACGAAGCCCTCAGATCGCTGATCAAATCCCATCTGTGGACACTCTGCAATCCGATGTCCTGACTGACCACATCGAAAGCATAGACCAGCCATCATGTAGCACTGGAAAAAGTGTCGTCGTCCACAGTTCTGGCACACAGGTGCCGTACTGACTGATCCAGAACTCGTCGTACTGGTAGCAGTACCAGACGACCCTCCGCTCCTCCTGGAGTCTCCAGATCCTGAGCCAGAAAAAAATTTCCTCTTCCCAGAGGATCCACTGCTAGAAGTCTCACCTCCAAATCTCTTCCTACTCGCAGTCCACCGCTGTTGAGTAGCCATCAGGTCATTTTCTATCAGTCAAGCTCGCTCCACAAGCTCAGCGAAGTCAGTGATCCGAAACGGTATCAGGGGCTGCCTCAAAGTATCTCGTAATCCTCTCAGAAATCTGTAACACCTCTCAGCAGAAGTGCTAACCAGCTGCGAAGCGTACCTGGCTAATGCAGTAAACTCAGCCTCATACTGCATCACTGTCTTGCTCCCCTGAACAAGCCTCGAAAAAGTCTCCTGCATCTGCTGTCATGCAGAAGGGGGAACGAACCAATCTCGGAACACCTCAGTGAACTCTTCCCACGTAATCAAAGAGTTCAGTCTACTCTGAAATCTGGCTGCCTGCTGGCCTTCCCACCAGTGCTCAGCCTCTCCGTCCAACAGAAAAACAGCAATGGAACCTTCCTATCTGACGGACACTGCATCCCGTCAAAGGTCTTCTCCAATCTCCTCAGCCACTCCTCAGCAACTCTGGGCTCAACAGCGCCCTCAAATCTCGGAGGTTTCAACCTCAAAAATAACTGCAAATGTCTGTCAAGATCATCAGATCGGACAGTAGAAGCTCTGCTCTGAAACTCGCTCATCATCTAAGCAACAAGCGTAACAAACTGTGAAAGCGTGTCAGCACCAACCACTGGAGCTGTACTCCCCACTGGTGCTGCCTGATCGGCACTCTGACTGTCTGTCATGTCTGGGTCTGGCTGATCCATACAGAAAATCCAAAAAAATCCGGAAAACTATCACAAAAACAACACAATAAAAAGCCGAACAAACCAAAACTACCCCAAACAGACTCACTACAGATCACCTCCTATAGCTCTGTTTCACACAAATCCCAAATTCCAAAACCATTGCTCTGATACCAAAAAGTTTGTCACGACCCGACCCGAGACGAGATGGATCCCGTCGTACCGGGCCGCGATGGAAAAGCTAACCAGGATTTAGCTTTGGAATTTGGTTCGGAACTGATTCTTCCAAACATTCGACTCAAAATAGACAAACACAGAGCTACTAAAAACATCAAATGCAGCGGAACAAAAGATTTATCTTTTTCTTTTCTTTTTCTCAAAACAATCATCTACAAAACAGTACATGGCTTTAGACAGAAAGAAAGACAGAACAGAAAAGCCATGACTGTACAAAAAAATCAAAAGGTACAAAATAATAACTATACTGATCAGACTCTGAACTAATCATGGACTTCCTTCCCTTTCCCAGAACCTGAAAACCTGATACCAAAACGTTTGTCACGACCCGACCCGAGATGAGACAGATTCCGTTCGTACCGGGCCGCGACGGAAAAGCTAACCAGGATCTAGCTTTGGAATTTGGTTCGGAACTGATTCTTCCAAACATTCAACTCAAAACAGACAAACACAGAGCTACTAAAAACATCAAATGCAGCGGAACAAAAGATTTATCTTTTTCTTTTCTTTTCCTCAAAACAATCATCTATAAAATAGTACATGGCTTTAGATAGAAAGAAAGACAGAACAGAAAATCCATGACTGTACAAAAAAAATCAAAAGGTACAAAACAATACCTATACTGATCAGACTCTGAACTAATCCTGGACTTCCTTCCCTTTCCCAGAACCTGAAAACCATCAGAAAGCAAGGGTGAGCTCAACAGCTCAGCAAAGCAACAAACCTCCAATCAAAATCCTCAGAATCCCAAAACCAACACATCAGACAAATCCGTACAGAAATCAGAACGGAATCGGACAGATATCAAATCAAACAGAACTGTACGGAAACAGAAGTCGTATCAAATCATAAATAGAACATATCAGACATATCAGATCAACAGAATCAAAATCGTACAAAAATCAGAAGTTTAGTCATATCGGAACAGAACAAATCGTAACACAATAATATCAAAATCATATCAAATCAGATATCAGATATTATTTAATTCATAGCTAAATTCCCTGACACTGACTGAATCTCATGGGATCCAGGCCCCTTATGCCTCCCTTTATGCACACAGCACTAGAACAGATGTGCTTATAGCACCAGAATACATATATAGTGCTTATAGCACCTAAATAGATTTCCTCGGATCCGGAACAGAACATATATCAAAATTCATATTGAGCTCATTTCAGATTTTCCAGACACTAACTGAATCTCATAGGATCCAGGCCCCTTATAACTCTCTTTTTATAGCATATACAGATAGCATATCAAATCAGAAGAAATCCGAATAAATCAGAAATTACCAAAAATCGGGCGGCACAACGGCAGTATACAGAATTTACACAGTTTTCCTGAAAATAACAATTTACCAAATTTGCACAGAATATAGATAACCACATTTCAGAACATTTATTCTACTGCACAGATAATTTTCAATTTCACAGAAAAATCCAGTCGACTAAAAACACAGTCGAATCAAAAATACCCGGACAAAAATCTTCGAAAAATAACCAAAATGTGCACACTCGGCACTTCAACAGAATACAGAAAATTACACTGTAAAAACTAAACCAGTCGAAAATTACGGACGAAAATCACGAACAAAAATCAATTCCGGACAGATAATACCGCCAAACACGACGGTTCTGAAAATTGAGAAAGTCGGATTGTGCCTTACCTTGCGTACAACAACATCTCCAACTGTCACAACGGACAAAAACAGACCGGCGTCGCCCAAAAATCACTTTTCCTTCTTTTTCCTTCATTTTTCTCTCTCATGGGCTTTTCTCTCTCTTCAAAATATCTCATTTCTATATATATCCAGACGGATCGTCCCGGACAATCGCACTTCGTCCCGGATGATCCATGAAGAGAATAATTTCGTCCATACGAAAATTAAATATCGTCCTCAAACGAAAGGGCTCTGGAAATTTTTCGTCCAGACTATCCCAACTTCGTCCAGACGAACCATTCAGCCAAACATGATTTTTCTGCACAACCTGCACCGATCGTCCCAGACGAACCAACTTCGTCCGGACGAACCTGGGAGCAAAATGATCTTTACACCCAGAACCTGAAAACCACGCAGATAACCAGGATGAGCTAACATCTCAGCAAGACTACACTAGCCAATCAAAATCTCCAAAAACTCTCATATCAAAATACGCATGAAGACGTTAAAAACATTTGCCGTACATAATTCAGATAATCATACAAAAAAAATTAGAATATCATACAGAGGTCAGAAATTCATACAGAACAGAAATCAAACAGAATACTTATATTCATTCAGAACAAATGAAGTAACATAGACAGAAGAACTGAATCAATTTTACGTCACAGAATTATTCAAATAAGAATTCAATCAAAGTTCAGAACAGATTTCAGAAAACATTCAAATCACAGATTTCCCTGACCCAGATAGAATCTCAAAGGATCCTGACCCATTATGCCTCCCTTTCCTAACACAGACATAATCTCAAAGGATTCTGGCCCCTTATACCTCCCTTTGTGCTTACAGTACCAAAACATATCAGATATACATAATTTTCAGATCAAACTTTATTTTTTTCAGATTCACTGACACAGACAGAATCTCAAAGGATTCTGGCCCCTCATAACTCTCTTCTGATATCATTCAAACACATCAAATCATCAAATTCAGAAAAATTGGATTACATTAGAAAAATCGTCTGCGACATAACGACAGTCCATAAAAGTTTCAACATATCAAATCACAATTTCTGAAAATTATCAAATTACCACATATAGTGTAAAACATCATTTTAAGACTTTTTTTGCACTGAAGCAATATTTTCCAACGTCCAGATAATTTTTTATTCGATAAAAACTCCGCATAATTCAAACAATACGGTGAAAACTTTCCAAAAAATACTCAAAACGTGCAAAAACATCATCTCAACAACATACCAAAAGTTACACGGTAAAAGTTTCGTCGATACAAAGATGATAACTTTTAGGCTAACGGAAATGAAAATCGAAACAAGAAATCCGTCAAAAATCACATTTCTAAAAATTGAGAAAGGCATAATGTGCCTTACCTCGAGTCAATCAAAATTCGTAAGTACGGCGACGGACGAAAACAGATCGAAGTCGCCAAAAATGCGAATTTCCCCTTCTTGCCTTTGTTTTCTCTCCTCCTCTTTCTCTCTCTTCAAAAATGACACTATTCAGATATTTATCAAACAGGATCGTCCAGACGATGCCCCAAATCGTCCCGGGACGATCTCCTTTGGACCAAAATCGTACAGACGAAAATTAATTCCAATTCTTTCGTCCCTGAACGATTTGTTCTCGGGAAAAAGTTCATACGAACGAAACTACTTCGTCCTGAGATGAAACTCTCTATCAGCAAGCTTTTAACTGTTTGTCCCGGACGAACACTTCATCCGGACGAACCTGGAAGGAAACTAAAAACTGGCTTTCATAATGATTTAGTAGACAATAATTATAGATGATTGATTTGTAAGCACCTTAAAACATTAGAGTTATCTTCAAGAGATTATCTGTGACTCATTTGATCATTCTTCTGAAGTCTAATATAAACAAAATTTTTGACATTGTGAGTCAGAGTTTATTTATAACGTGCATTGATAGTATAAGCAATGTCATGTATTAATATTGATGACAATGGCCAACACTGAAGTTGGCGAGCATTAGTGATGGGAGATCAATATTGAGCGGCACTGATTAGGCCATTGTGGTTGAAAGAAATGTGATATGATGTCCACACCAATGGGTGATCGAGGTAGGATTATGTTACTAAAGTGTTGTGATGCTAGCACCAGTGGGGGACTGAATGAGATTCTGTTACTGAAGTATTGTGATGCCAACGCCAGTGGACGAACAAGGTAAGATTATATTACTAAAATATTGTGATGTCAGTGCTAGTGGGTGCTAATGTGGGATTGTGAAAATGAAGATATATGAAAATTTGTGCTTAAGAGCTATTTTGATAATCATAATGAAGTGTTTGTTTATAATTCAGTTAATTTTAGTATTTATTTCATTATATCCAATTTCAGTACATTATTCAATTTAGTTTTCTTTCAAGTTCTTTCAATTTATTTCTACAACACATGATTTTTTTTTTTAGTTATTGAATTCTGTTTTAGACTATGATTGTCTATTGAATTGTGTTAGCTTATCAATGCTTTTGCTTCTATTTTTAGGCCCAAGGAAGGGCAATGAGTGGGCTGAGTGGTTTGGATAACATACTCTGATTTGTGTTGTAGGTATATTTTTGTTAGTTTTGATTTTAATAGGCTTGACTTTCATTTTATTATTCTCTATGTTCTCAAGCACTGTTATAAATATATTTCAGATTGTATATATTTTGGATGAAATATAATAAATCATGTTGAGATTATGTATTCTTCCGCTTTATATTGCATTCAATAATCGCTTTGTATAGTATATAAATTAGAAGTTGTATTGCAGTACTTTCCCAACCAGATCTTGAGGTCGGTCTTGCCACAATCAGACATAGTATGACATGTGTGGTATCGGGTCATATCGGTCTTGGTTGTGACATATTATGTTGGCGCCAGTGGGTGATCGAGGTAGGATTTTGTTATGCCAATGCCAATGGATTACCGAGATGGGATTTTGTTATGCTGATGTCAATGGGGGACCGAAAAGGAATTATATTATGCCTATGTCAGTTGATGACCGATGTGGGATTTTATTATGCTGGTACTAGTGGGCGACCGAAGTGGGATTCTGTTATACTGATGCGAGTGGGCGACCTAGTTGAGATTTTGTTATGCCAAATCAGATGGCTATTGAAATGGGATTCTGATATGAGATGTGTTATGATGCTGGAGCCTAAAGACTAGTATGAAGATTGATATAGGATATTTGTTTATATTTCAATTTCAGAATAGTTCATTGGTTAATTAAATGCACTCAATATCAATCTATGTTTCAATTTTAGCTTTTTATATAATACTTTTTTTATTATTATAACACAATATTTTAGTTCTTTGATTTTAGTTATTGATTTTTGTTTTAGGCTGTGATAGCCTACTGAGTCGTATTAGCTCACTCCAACTTTTACTTTCATTTTTAAGCCAAAGAAAGGGTAATGAGCGAGCTGAGTAGTTTTGATGGCAGACTCTGATGTATGTTGTAAATATGTTTGGTTAGTTTTATTTTTGATAGGCTTGACTTCTTTGTTTTGTTTTGTTTTGTTGTCAAGTATTTTTGTAGTAGGTCTCATATTATATATATATATATTTAAAAAATCATATTTGAGATTCTGTAGTCTTCTATTTTATACTGCATTTAATAGCGGCTTTATGTAGTATATAAATTAGATGTTTTGTTTCAATAGTTCTCCAATGAGATCTTGGGTAAGTCTTGCCATAGTCAAACACTATATGACATGTGTGGGTCATATCAGTTCGGGTTGTGACACTAAGTCTTTTCTTTCCAATATTTTGTTGGAACTTAACAATAAAGCTTTGAATTGACTCACCCAATTCCTAGCACATCTTTAAGATGGCTTGCGAGTTTTTTAGAGGTCCGTGAAAGCTTGCAAAATGAGTGATAAGTATTCTCTTAAATTATGTGAATGAGGTGATCTGACCTAATGTTAAGCACCTAAGCCATTGAAGAGAAAACTACTTAGAGTATGGTGAAGAATAATTGGCATTTTAAGGCATTGTTTGTAATAATCCTAAAAATATGAAAAAAGAATTTTTAAATAATTTTTTTTTTATTTCTATTTGAATTAGATCTCTTTGGTGCTTTACTTGGTAGCACTATGATATTGGGCTTGAGAGCACAACAACGCAAAAAATCAATGCAACGACATTAGAGTCTATGTTCTATAACAATTTCGGATTCAACTTATAGCGTTGTGGCGCTAGGTCAGAGTGCTGCGGTGCTAGGCCACTAAAAATATTTGTATATATATTTAATTCTAAAATCTTAAGCACTGGAATACTAAATCACCCCAGACACTTCCCCATCCCCATTTGCACTTGCCTTGTTGTGGAAGAAAAGAGGAAAGGGAGAGGAAGAGAGAAAGTTAGGTTTTGGTCATTTTTTGTTTGTTGTCTCAATTTGGAAAAGTGTTCTGATCATTGTAAGTAACCCGAACCCCACTCTAAATTCAATGATTTTGAGTTTCAAGAATCAAATCTCTCTTAAATCGATAAAAATATATTTTCTCCTAGTTTATTACATCTTTCTAGTTAACTTTTCAGATGTGATAAATATAAATTTTATTAATGTTTTAACTATAATATTATTGAATTTAACTAGTTAAAATGAAAGTTATAATTTTCTAAAGCTATTGACATGCAGTTCTGCTTGTATTCTATAGATGTAAGAATTTTCTACTGCATTTTATATATGAAAGAGATATTGATACAATTGATATAAGATAAATGTGATATTTATATATAAGTAAGGAATATTGTCTAAACACTATAAATGATATTGGTTGGCTGTTAAAATATAATATCATGTGCAGACGAGTGGACCGATGGGCTTTCCTTTAAAATGATTTGTGGTGTTATCTCAAATATAGCTTGTAATTGATGACTGGTTACATCGACAAGCAAAGAGTGAAGACTTAATGATTTATTAAATGCCACATATAATAATAATAATAATAATAATAATAATAATAATAATAATAATAATAATAAATATGATGCAATGATAATCATAATGATGATGATATACTGATATAATAAGTACATATGAAATAATAAAAACACCACCTACATTGATAACATGAATAGATGAATCATATATTGATACATACATACGTACATATATAGCATATAAATAGATATATGTATTGATTTTATAATAGATAATTGATAAGATAAACAATAATGATGACATTAAAACGTATATGTTCATGATTTACAATACGGATTTATTGATCATGAATTTATTAATTACCGATATATTTACATTCTCGCACCTATTGTTGATTTATGGATTTAAGCGTCATGATTTTTATCTTCATTATTGATCAAATTGAATCGTAACAATAATAACTGATCATTGATGTTATTAACCACTTTTTATTTTATT
Organism: Dendrobium huoshanense; assembly: GCA_016618105.1. Lineage (NCBI taxonomy): Eukaryota > Viridiplantae > Streptophyta > Magnoliopsida > Asparagales > Orchidaceae > Dendrobium > Dendrobium huoshanense. The sequence goes on along the minus strand of CM028345.1, from coordinate 52,061,867 downwards.
GATTGAGATGAATGTGCATATTGATTCCTTAAATTTGGTATTGAAAGCTTTAGTAAGTTTTTGGATTTTGTCGAGCTTTATAGCTCATTTTGTGATTTTATTAATTTCATGTTAGGGAAAGGGCCATGACTTTGTGGAGTGAGGTGGATTGAGATTTTCAAGTTTCTTCTTTTATTTTGTATTTTTATTATATTCTCTTATTGTGAGGAGCTTGAGATAGACTATTAATTATTAGTGATCTCCTAACTATTATAAATTTAATTTTAAAGAATAAATATAATGAAATATTATAATGTAAAAGATATTTAATTGCTTTTATTGGACATATTGATTTATATTGATAAGTTATAGAAGCTTTGGTAGATGATTTAAAAGATAAATTATACATTTCTTCCTATTTAGATCTTAGGCATGACATCATCAACATCAACTAGTGGCATCATCGGCTTTTAATATTCAATGTGTTTGGTGGGTGTTGACATGTTTTTTTCCAGACATAGGTCAAAGAGTTGACTTAGTCAAATTTTACCAGGCTAGATCCCAAGACTTTAGGGAGTCAAGCCAAATTTGCTGAGCCCAAACTCAGGTCCTGAGTCAACCTGGTTGACCTAGACTGACCCAAACCCCCTTGATTTGATTGCAAGCCTCTCCCAATGCTTCTGAGGCTCAAACCCTACTCCCCTTGGACTCAGAGGGTCAGACCAACTTTGTTGAGCTCATACCTGAGTCCCGGGCAACCCTGGTTGCCCGCCGCGTGTCCACTGTGCTGCCACCGCCAATTTAACAGTTATTTTAATTTAAAAAAGGTTTTAAATGTATTTTTAAAATCATAAAACTTCCTAAATTAATTTAAAAATCCATTTTAATAAATCCATTCGTAATATTAAGTCAAAAACTCAACCAAAAGTGTAAAACGATGAGAGGGTGTATAATGCAAATATTAAGTTTACGGCTGGCTAATTTGTGAATGTAAATGTCTTTCCGGCAGAGTCACGCACACTTTCATGTAGCCCTTCTTTCCAGGGGAACGATCCTGTTCTTCAGTCCAGACCACTGGCGATCAAATCCGTTTGTCATCGCTTGAAACCCTAAACCTTCTTTTTCACGCTATCTGATTTCCCGTTTGTTTTCTTGATTACTGTTCCGATGGCGAGGGCAGTGCTCGATTGGTCGATCTGTAGATTCAGACGTGAGTGTTTTTCGCGATTGTTTTTTTCTACCTCTTATACTTTAGTGGTTTATGCTTTTCTTTGCTTTAGGTTTTACAGGAATTTCAAGTAGTTTATTGAACCCCAAAATCGAGTTTTTTGCGCGAATAATTGTCTTAGCATACTCGATATACTGTAAAGATCGGCAATCTAGCCATATGAACTGTAATGCAGAGCTAAAAGTGCTAACTAAGGGTTTGTTTGGCTACAAGTGGGGTTTAGTTCATGTTGTATCTTGTAAATTTCGTAACTCCAGATTTAGCAAATCCTAGATTGATGTAATAGATGTTAAATCTAATTAAATCCTAGAAAACCGTTTAACAGATATTTTCAAGATTTATAATTTAAATGAAAGTGAAGAGTAATTATAATGAGTGAAAGTGGTGTAAATCTATTAAATCCTGCAGTTCCTAGTATTTACTATTTCGGGGATTTAGCCTAAAACGATAGGAAAGTGAGATTTAAGAAGAAAGCAGGATTTATGTGACTCAGAAAATTGTTTGGCAAGATTTGTCCCATATTTAGGCAAAATCTTGCAATCCAACAACTGCTAAGTCTTAATATGTTGATAGCTTAATGTGTTTTGAAAATTTTCAGGTTCATCTCAGTCTGCTAGAGAAATCTTTGGGCTTTGTTGACAGGAAAGGCTCTGTTTAGGTCATCAATTGTTTGCAAGAAGTAGAAGTTGCTTTTTGTGTAATTCTTCATTGCACAAGTTTTTCAACAGTCAAATAGATATCTGGAAGGAATAAAAGCGTTTATCTTCTCTTTTTCGCTATTGTTCTTTATCAATGGAATCAATATGGAAGCTCTCACATTTACTGGAACCGGCATCTCTGACACTCATTGTGACGGCAGTCTTTGTAACTTTTGCATCAGCATCCCGGGCTCTGAATCATGGCAAGGAAATGGAGAGGAACTTGGATTTTTCGGAGGCTTCCATCACTTTAGATAGGTCACAGGCACTAATGATACCTCTGGCTAGCTCTTGCAGTCTCTTGATAATGTTCTACCTCTTCTCTTCAGTATCCCATTTGGTTACTACCTTTACTGCAGTTGCCTCAGCTTCAGCACTCTTCTTCTGTCTATCCCCTTATGTTGCACACTTCAAGAACCTGTTAGGATTAGTGGATCCTTTTGTCTCTAGGTGCTGCTCCAAATCATTCACTCGCAGCCAAGGAATCCTTCTGCTGATTTGTGTAGGAACTGTGGTTTGCTGGCTTATTTCTGGGCACTGGCTGCTAAACAATATATTGGGAATTTGTATATGTATAGCATTTGTGAGCCATGTGAGGCTCCCCAACGTCAAGATTTGTGCTCTCTTACTTGTTTGCTTGTTTATTTATGATATTTTTTGGGTGTTCTTCTCGGAAAGGTTCTTTGGAGCAAATGTCATGGTGTCAGTTGCAACACAAAAGGCTTCCAACCCTGTTCATACGGTTGCAGACAGCTTGAGCCTCCCTGGGTTGCAGATGATTACAAAGAAGCTAGAGCTTCCAGTGAAGCTTGTTTTCCCTAGAAATCTATTGGGTGGGGTTGTACCTGGCCACAATTCAATGGACTACATGATGCTCGGTCTTGGAGACATGGTAAACCTTATTATTCAACCTCTATGTTAATTTATCTTTTTCTTTTACAATTAATCTTTTATTATCAAGTATAACCGGTTAGTCTGATAAGCATTGCACTTTTCTATTTCTGGCAATGAATCAAGGCTCTGTACTGCAAAACCCAAGTTTATCACTGAACTGCTTCATACATTGTTAAGTTGAGGATGGATCAGCATTACTATTTACACTTTCAATTTCTCTTGAGCTGGCTTGATGTTTAAAATGCTAATATCATCTTGTAAGAACAGTGTTTTCTACATTTTGCTTTAGCTGTTTAGAAAAGCATCATGTATTTTTTGGAATCATATATATGAATAATGTTTATCATACTACATATTAAAATTCTTGTAAACATCATGATAAACAAATTATAATCAAAATTAAACTTGAATTCACCAAGCATAGCATAATTTGATAATTAACGCTTAATTAAGCATAATTAGTGTACTTGGGAAAATTTTATGAAATCTATTGAACTTTTAGTAATGATTAAAGTTTCCAAAACATAAAAATCTTAATGAAGGAATATTACTAATATTAATATAAAGCTCAATTTCTAAAATTAGATGCTAATGATGAAATTAACATATTAAGCCTAATAAAGAAAATTAAGTATTACAATGCACATTTATGATCACATCAATTTGCTAACACACATTTGTGATAAACAATCATATAATGAGCAAATTAAGCACATAATCACAAAATATAATAATATTTTAAATAAGTGTTAGCTGTTATTATATAAGAAAATAGGGAATAAATGAAATAAATCTAAGATCACCCCAATTAAATACCTAAAACTTATGAAATGATTTTATTAAGTTCAAAAATAAGTTTTGAATTTATCTAATCAATTTTATTAGTATGTTTATCATCATTCAAACTATTTGGTAAATCAAACTCAATCAAATACATTGAAAAATCTTTAAGAAACTCTAAGATACAAAATCTTGGATTCTTGATTTTGTCATTCTAGTTTTTTTTTATACACCTTTGAACTTGTCTTCAAGTGGCCAATCCTCTTAAGTTATCCTAGAGAAAATCACCATCATTTTCATTGTTGTTATAATAAGATTATATTAAATGAAACACTTATCAAACCATTAGATGACACCGCATAGTATTTGTTATTATAAAATTAATGGTGAGACACCCAGGAGTCACATAGTGTTATGGAGTAAATCAAGGAGACAAAAAATGGTACAAAGTATGAGATTTCCTAAGAAGGGGGAATGCCAACGATCCTCCTCATTTTCTCTCCATATTTAAGAGGCTAAACCTAACTTAGGATGGTCAACTACTCTTATAGTCTTATGGTGGTCTGACAGCCTTCAGGCTGTTGATTTTCAAGTTTGCCCCAAGGGTGAACCTATGAAGTTTGGGCTCCATTTCTCCTAAGCTTGATTTTTGTTCTAGGGTTTGTCATTACTTATTCAAATCATTGATTGAAGTTGTTTGATTCAACTTTACTCCTATTGCCTTCATCCTTAATGAGGCTTATTTTCAATCACCTCGAAAGCTGATCGGATAAACAAATTAAAGTCATAATCAAATGTAATAAATAGTGCATTTTCATGATTTTATAGGGAACGAAGGCTTGACTTTTAGTATTGAGGGCATGTCCATGGTGTGATTATGGTCAATGAGGTTTTAACTTGAGCCCTGACTTATTACCAGCTTTTGATTAAGTTGAAAATTGTGACTATTTTGTAAAAATAATTTTGGAATCATGTATGAAAACATCCAAAAGAAGGTGAAAATAATGGAGAATTATTGGGATTATAAAAATATTTGTATTATGGAGCAAACCTTGGGCATGACTTTGGTTGACCAAGGTCCATTCCTTGCACGAAGGGTCATTCATGGATAAGCGGTGGAGACTGCTTCTCCTTCCTGGGGCAGATTGGTCTGCCTTATCTTCAATACTAGCAAAAAATGAGGAGCATGTTGGTTGCCTCATTTGTCACCGAAGTGCCTTTGTTTGCTTGCAGTTATTATTCATGGAAGTTAGGAGCTTCTCCAAGTTATTGTGGACTCCTTACTTTGCCTTCTAGTTTTTTTCTAAATCATTGATTAGAGACGGTACTGTCACCAATGTTTGTTGGTCACCCAATCTAACTTAGGTCTTGGTGGGTTTATCTAAGGCAGAACTTGTCGTATCCAAATTTGCATTACCTCTAATGATGGGATAAATACAATCTCCTCAGTTTGTTTTGACTGAGCATGAATTTTGGAATTAGAGATGACTAAACTTGACATTTTCAAGTATGTAAATAGCTTCAAATTTAGTTCATTTGGAATAAGTTCGCCATAACTCTAGTACTCTAGATAAAGTTTTGAACTTTCATCAACAACACATCAACTCAATAGCACGCCCGAAACAACAACAAGAGGTGTTGCTTGTTGTTGGCAATCTGATGTACCACTCACTGACGATTCTTAGAGGTGTCATTCATCAATAATGTTTATACTTATTGATGGCATCCAAAGACGTTCTTTAATGACTCTTAGAGGAGATACTCATTGTTGATGCTTTAAGGTGTCTCACTGATGATGTGATGTTATGTACCTATGATGCTTGTCACATATTTATGCTTGGATGTGCCACTCGCTAATTATGTGCCATAATGAACCTCCGACGGACTGGGAGTTGTCAAATTGAGTCACTATTACTAGTACCACTTACCCCACTACTTTTACTAATGATGTGATGTTGTTGTTGAAACCTGAATTTTTGGCTAGCTAAAGGTGCTCGGTCCAAATGTGTCCCTCGTTGACCATTTGCCATGATGCACCTTTGTTGTATTAGAAGTTATCACATTTGACCACCATTACAAGTGTCATTGGCACCACTGCTCTTCCTCTTTGTGACCAAAGTTTTTTTTGACAATGATGTATTGATGTCGCTCCAATTGCTCGGAGAGTGACAAACTCTTTGTATTTCATTTTCATTGATAGTGCATATTTTCCATCTTGGCCCAACCCCATAAATTTTCCCTTTCGGAATTTTCACCTAAAAATATTTCTTAATTGTGTGCTAGAAATCCTCAGTATAATATGAGCTTTCATCTATCATTTTCTTTTGGTTCTCAGGTCTTCTTCATGCATGAAAGAGCTTCTAAATTTTCATTCAATATTCAAGTCTGTCATAATGTTGAAGCTATTTTCTTTAAGGCTAAGCACAACATAATTTTTTGATGCTTTCTTGTTGTTAAGGTTTTCAATTAAGTTGCTGATTGGATTTTTTATTTTTTTTTACTTAAATCGTAAAGTGAAGTGAGTATTAGCTTTAATCTGTATATTTATAAAATTATATTGTGTCAGTCTCATGAATGATGTTTTAATGTGGGTGGCGATCCTACCAATAGATTGGTGATGTGCCCAAATGCCTGTTTGATGCCTATCAAGTTTACAGATCCTTGATATAAGAACTATTATAAGCAAATTTTGTTCTGGTACTGTGTCAATTATAGGTGAATTCCTAAAAAAATTTCTCTGGTGAATTAAGGATGTATACTTCTTTCGAATCCTTTTCCGGGGAATTATGCCATTTTCTCTTTACTGCAATGGGATTAAAGCTTAATATTACTGGCCTAACATCCTCATCTTAGTGCAACAAACATCATCTGCTATGAACTATGTGCAAAATCTCCTTCTTCACGATTTAAGCTTTCTCATGTTTATTGAGGGTTTGGTAGCATTTTCTATTTTCCTATCACTACAAAAATTGATATACAACACACCCTATCTTTAGCTATAACTCTTCTCATCCAAATATCTAAGCAGCATGCTTTCAGTAGTTCTGTTCTTATTTGATTAGGAAATGACCAATCTTACATTAATAATATTAAATAACCAACTGAGAATTTAGGGTTTCTTGACAAACTTCTCTGTTTCAACCCTTAATACTATTTAGGAGGATCTCAATATCATATATATATATATATATATTTGTTTCTTAGAATATTCCAAATTGATTTAGAAACTTTCAAACAATTCTTAGATTTTTCAAAAGATTCCTAAAGGTTTGTAGGGTTTCTGATGGACTGGCCGATTTGATTGGGAGGGAATCAAGAAGTTTCCTAATCAAGAGGGAGCTGTTTAGGAAGTTCTTAATCAAAGGGAAATTATTAAGGAATGTTTAAATTACAATTGAGAGGGAATTATTTAAGCAAGAGATCTTATTTGAATTCAAAATCTGAGAGGAAATTATTTAGGAAAAATGAGGAGGAATTAAGGGGGGGTTGTTTAGGAAAATTTTAATTACAATTGAGAGGAAATTATTTAAGGAAATAAATCTAATTTTGAATTCAAATATGAAAGAGAATTATTTAGGGAAAGGGGGTTGATTTGGGAGGGAATTATGGGAGCCTATTTGAGGCTAACAATAGGGTGATTTCATATTCTGTTTTGGGAGTTTGCTGAATTTAGATTTGGGAGAGCCAAATCTTCCTCTCCAATTGAAGTTTCAGGAAGATCCAACTGTATCTTGATATTTTCTTTAATATATCTTGTAATAAAAATAAATTTGGTGTGTTTTTCTTCCTAATTTTTTTATTGTCGTTTGTTTATTTCGAGGAAATTGCATCCACTTCCTATCAAAGTGGTATTATAGCACTTTTTTGGGACCTATGGCGGCAAAGAAAGTTGATGCCTTGGAAGAGCATCTTAAAGGAAAAGTTGGACAATTCAAATTGGTGCTTGATGATAGAATGATATCAATGTAGGAAAAGTTTTTCAACCTAGAAGGAATGATAAGGAAACTATTGGAGCTTCACACTCAACTGACAACATCGAAGGCGAGAGCACCGTTTATTGGACGAGGAAGTTGGGGGAAACCCTTAATATAAGGACGATGAGGGAGGATCAGGAGGTAGAAGTTTTGGGGGAAGAAGAAGAGATGCCATTTTTGTAGCCACTTCCAAGGAGGGGAGAGGGTGAAGGAGAGAGATTTTTTATGGAGTTGAAATGTTTGGAAGAAGAAGAAGATAGGGAGAAGATAGAAGCACCAGACATGATTCAACCACTCCTATAGCAATATCGAGAGGTGTTCCAACCAGTTCATGGGTTACCGCCTCCACATGAATGCGAGCATGCTATCATCTTGAAGGAAGGACTTCACCTATCGGTTGTTAATGGTACCATCATCCTCAAATCCTGAAGAATGAGATCGAGAGGTTGATTAGGGAGATGCTGGAGAAAGGGATCATTCGACCTAGTGTCAATTCATTTTTCAGTTTAGTGTTATTAGTTAAGTGCTTCAGCAGCAGTTTCCTTTGTTTCACCTTGAGGAAAAGGTGACACTTTGGGATGAGAGTATTGATGGACCGACCGATTTTATTGGGAGGGAATCAGGAAGTTTTCTAATCAAGAGGGAATTGTTTAGGAATGTTCTTAATCAAAGGAGAATTATTTAGGAATATTTAAATTACAATTGGGAAGGAATTATTTAAGTAAGAGATCTAATTTGAATTCAAAATCTAAGAGAGAATTATTTAGGGAAAATGAGGAAGAATTAAGTGGGGATTGTTTAGGAAAGTTTTAATTACAATTGGGAGGGAATTAATTAGGGAAATAAATCAAATTTGAATTCAAATATGAAAGTGAATTATTTAGGGAAAGGGGGCTGATTTGAGATAGAATTATGAGAGCCTATTTAAGGCTAACAATATGGTGTTTTAGATTATATTTTGAGTTTGCTAAAATTAGAATTTCTTAGATTTTGAAGGCTCTAGCTGTCAGCTAGGGATTTGAGAGAGCTGGATCTTCCTCTCCAATTGAAGATCCAATTGTATCTTGTTGTTTTCTTTCATATATCTTATAATAAAAAGACTTTTGGTGTGTTCTTCCTGATTTCTTATCATCGTTCGTTGATTTCGAGGAAATTGTATCCACTTCCTATCAATTTCGTGATGAATTTCTCCAATCTAACCCTCAACACTAAATAAATAGTGAAAACTAAATATTGAGTCAGGAGGATCTCATTATAATAATTTTTTTCTGGAATGTTCCAAATTGATTTAGAATCTAGATAATTTTTAGATTGTCCAAATAGTCCCAAAGGTTCTTAGATGCTAAAGTGAATATCCTTGATGAGATTAAAATTTCAAACTAAAAAAATAGTCCATGGAGGGGCCGATAACTTCTAGAAGGATTCAAATTTTGATTTTCTATAAAGAAACATGTATTGGGGAGTCATAAAATTTTGATAAACTTCTTTGATTCAATGCTCAGCAGTAAGTAAACAATGAAATAAATATTTATCGACTCCAGAATCAAGGAATATTGTAGTTTTCTAAATATATTTAGAAGCTTTCAGTCAATTTCCAGATTTTCTAAAGATTTACATTAGTTCTTATAGATGCTAATGAGAGTATTCTTGCTGAGATTGAAAGTCCAAACTCAAAATATAAGCTTAGTTTGGGACGGCTTTCTTATTGTTTTAAAGAAATTTTGTATTAAAAAGCTACTTTAAGAAACAACAAGAAAGTCGTCCCAAATGAAGCCATAGTCTACCAAGGGACCGGACACTTCAAGAAGGATTCACATTTTAATTTACAAAAATGAAGGCATGTATTGTGGAGTATTATATTCAAATATCCACCAATTCTATCTACATGTAGGAATTGGCCGTATGGATGAGGAATTCAATGAAGTTTTTGAATGCTTGGCTCATTTTGGGATGAATTCCTATCTTTATGTTCAATTTTTTGGTCTATATGGCATTTTTAAATGTTACAATGAAAGCAAATGGGTGTTGAATAAAAAATCATTTAGTCAAAACCTCTCCTCTCTCTTCCTATCTTTTCCAAATAATTGAAATAGAGGTTGTTCAGCCCCCACCTCTCTCTCTCTCTCTCTCTCTCTCTCTCTCTCTCTCTCTCTCTCTCTCTCTCTCTCTCTCATCTCCCTCTCTCCTGGCCCTATCATGTTGCTATCGATTAAAGAAGGAAACGAGGCATCCAATCCATTTGCATTTTAAGTTGTGGCTACCAGCATCTAGAGAAGAAAATGAGCCTACCTTACTACTTATCCTAGTTGATTCATCGTCCTAATCGCGACTTACCTCGTAGCTAATATCTAGAATCAATAACTTTAAAATAAAAACAAACACAAGAAGTCATGGAGACTTCTGGCCAAAGATGGGGGAAGAACGTGGAGATGGTTTCCATGGGGGTTAATAGTGTCTTAATGCTGTATTTTTCCTAGTAGATTTACATTCTTATGACATTGCTCATCTCAATTGCGAACACATCCGGCCACTCGTATTGGTCATTATTTCACTAATAGCTCGCTTGTTGGGACGCCCTAAACTGTTAAGAAGCCTTTGTCATATAATTACAAATTTCTCAGGTTTATAGGCGATACTCAATTACACATCAAATACCCGATGACTTTTCAATCCATTTGGAAGGTTTTGAACAAAAACCCTGTCTTGATTATTTTGGATCAAGTCTAAACAATCTAACACACAAATACAAACCTAAACGTGTATATGTAGTTAGACAAGTATAGTAACAATGATAAGAAAGTGATGCTATAAGCTCTCCTATTAAATTTGCATATTATATCCAGACAAGAACAGTAATATTAATGATTAGTCAATTTGCATATTATATCCATATATTATGTCTAAATTATATATATATATATATATATATATATATATATATATATATATTTCAATAAGTATGAAAAAATGCTTAAATTTTAACCTTCAAAAGTTTAATTATTATATTCTCATTATTTAGAAAAACTCCTTTGTACTTCTCATTTTTATATGCTAAAGTTGGATTATTACAATAAACTTAGCAAGTTGTAATTACATAACTATATTTTTCAGGGCTTTGATAGTGTACAGGCCAGTAACTTATTATAGAAGTCACTGAAAAACCTTCCAAGACTTTATATAGTTTAAGCAGTAAAGTCATGTCAATCACTATTCTTGTACTCATTTTGATACCCATATAGCTGTTTTTCTATAAATGAGGATGTATTCTTTAATTGATCTTAGTAGTTCTAAATCGTAGAGGGAGATCTGATGAGAATTTTCTCTACCCCAATTTATCTTCTTAAACCAGCATCAATACCAAATGCTTCAACTAAAATTTTCATCCTGCCGTGTCATTTTCCTGTACTCCAACTTAGCCCTGTACAGTCATACATATATATATATATATATATATATATATATATATATATATATATATATATATATATATATATATATATATATATATATATATATATATATATATATATATATATATATATATATATATATATATATATATATAGATGAGCTTTCCTGTAATTGTTTTTGTCTGTACTTGCAATTGTTTATGGTGATTTGAACAGCTACCAAAAACTTTCAAATTTTAATTATTTATAAAACTAATATCCTTCAAACTTGGGAAAATTCTAAATATTGGCCATTAAAAGAGAAGCATAATACTAAGTTAAGTGTTGCAGAGATGAGGATGCTCAGGTGGATGAGTGGCTAAACCCTTAGAGATAGGATACGAAATGAGCATATACGTGAAAAGGTTGGAGTAGCTCCAATGGAAGATAAGATTAGAGAGAGTCGTCTTAGATGGTTTGGGCACATAAAATGGCGGCCTTCCGATGACCCGGTTATGAAAGTAGAGATATTCGATTTGACTTATGTTAAGAAAGGTAGAGGTAGACCAAAAAAGACTTGGTTAGAAAATATTAGAAATGATCTTTCTTTATTAGATTTATACAAGAGTTTGATTTTTAACAAGACACAATGGAGAAAAAAGATTCATGTAACCGACCCCACATAGTGAAACAAAGACTTGATGTTGTTGTTGTTGTATAAAACTAATATCCTCTTACATATACATATACTAAAATATCAAAATTCACAATAAAATTTTAACTTATATTTTTTGCCTTTTATCATATTCCTGACGATTTAATCATGATGTGTAACAAAATGAATTTAGCAGTAAAAAAAAGGGCTATTAGTGGGTTTTGGTAAATATATCCCTTTTATTTTGCACCCAAAGAGTGCAAAGTGGCAACAACTTGCAATATTCTTACAAATCAAACTAGTTAACACCCACCACTATTGTATTTAGTTTAGATGCTTGATTATGCCATTGTACCGTTGGCTTTGCAGGCCATTCCTGGCATGCTTCTCGCTTTGGTGCTTTGTTTCGATCATCGAAAGAGCAAAGAAAACTCGCTGGACTTAACCTCCAAAGGACCCAAATATGTTTGGTATGCAGTTACTGGGTATGCAGTTGGTCTGGTTGCTGCTTTAGCTGCTGGGATCCTTAGTCAATCTCCTCAGCCTGCTCTTCTTTATCTGGTAAACCTTCTATACTTGTCTTATACTAAGGAAATAGTTATTTATTTTGTGTGTGTACTGTCAATATGCAGGTGCCTTCAACTTTAGGACCTGTTATTGTTCTTTCATGGAGCAGAAATGAATTAACTGAGCTGTGGGAAGGGCCAAAACAGATGCCAAATGACAAGGCTCACTCAATGGAGGCTTGAAACCTGGAACTATCAGCCTTTTTTTTTTTTCTGAAGGAACAAAAATGTACTATTTAATATCTAAGTATTAATTTATGAATTTTGTTATTGCAAACTAGCTGTGTTTTTCAATTAATATTTGATCTTTTGGAAAGGGTTAATAGTTTTTTTTTTTTTTTTTTATTTGATTTCAAACAGGCGATTTTGGAATATATATATATATATGTTATTCATTTTTATAGTTTTTTAATGAAATAATGGTAATTAATCAAGGAGAGCACTTTTTAGGGAGATTTACATATATATCATTTTATACTATTTTATTTGCATATCTAACACCTAAAATTTTAATATTACATATATACCACATTATATTATTTTAATATCAAATACACCACTTATATTTCATTCTTATTGCCAATTCATTTCATTTCTAGCATTTATATTTGATATGAACTGAATTATGAGCGGTATGTATGAAATATTAAAGTTTTTGGTGTTATATATGTAAATAGAGTAGTATAGGATGACATGAATGCAAATCCCTTTAAATTTTAATATCATTGAAGTGATTGAGAAAAGTGGAGGGTTGCGTTAGGTAGTCGACAGCCAGCGTAAAACTTGTCGAACAATAATGACATGAATTTTTTAGTTACGTAGTGGGATAAAGGCTTGATGTTGTTGTTGTTGAAGTGACTGAGCTTAATTTGAGTTAAATAGTAATTTGTTCTTATAGGGGCCGTTTGATTTGTTGAAAAAGAAATGTGGAGTTTAAGTATTGCAGAAATGATATATATTTTAAGCTTACACATATCATATAGGTAAAATTTGAATTTATATCTCTTGGTTTGTAGAAAATATGAAAAAAAAAAAAAATTAATCACAAATTATTACAATTAAATTTAATAAAAATTTGAGATCTTTTGATGAAAAATGAGAAATCTAAGCTTTGAACTCTCTTATTATTTTTAAAAGTATTTATAATACTCATAATATTTTATAATAAAAATTTTCACAATAAATCTTAAATTTATATTCATTTAATATTTCATCCTAATTTGAATAAAGAACTACATCTCGTTTTTTTTTTTTTTCCATTTTATTTTATCAAAAATAAGTAATAATTGTCTATAAAAAGCCAAAAAAGCTTCACGACCAAATAAAACAAAGGTTTGTCTGAGCCCGGGTTCGAACCGGGGACCTCTAGTGTGTGAGACTAGCGTGATAACCAACTACACCACCCAGACACACAAGAAATGATAGCATATTTTCTAAATGTTTATTTTTATTGTTGAAATATTATAAAGCTCCAATTTTTCTCAAGTGATTAATGAAAATAATAATAGACATCATATTAATAATTTAAAATTCTCAATATTAGACTCCTTAATAAATCTACATATAAAATTAATTTTTTTTTCTATTTTTATTAACTGCATAAGTATTCATTTATATATATATTATTTTCATAAATGTTATATGACCATCTCCATCCATTGATAATGTGCTATAATATACAACAACAATAACATCTCGACTTTGTCCTACTACGCGGGGTTAGCTACATGAATCTTTTTTCTCCATTGTGTCATGTTAAAAGTTAAATTCTCATTTAAGATTTCGTTTGTTATCACTTCTGAAAGCGACTTTCTACTACAAAAAATAAAATTTTTATACTAGAAAGATGCTTTAAGAATAAATAATAAAACCGTCCCAAATGAAGACTAAGGCTTCGTTTGAGACGGCTTTCTTTCTGCTTCTTAAAGCAACTTTTCAGTACAAAATTAAATATTTTTGTACTAGAAAGCTGCTTTGAGAAGCAGAAAAAAAGGCGTCTCAAACGAAGCCTAAATCTAAAGAGGAGGCTTATTAAAAAAATTTATTATTTGAAATTGCTATAATATACAAAATTCCAAATTTTTTGAGGTTGTATATGGGGAGCATAGGATCCTCAAGAAATTATGATTATCTAGCATGGATGGTGGGGGCTATACGATAATTCATCTAGTGGGGTATTGGACATGACAACATTCCTTTTTTCTAATATGTTACGAAAAAAGTCATTATTATGAATATATATATATTTTTTAGTATATTTTTCACAACAATAATAAAAAAAAAACTTGACATTTTCACAAAAATATTTTGTAAAGGAGTAAAATAATTATAAGAAGCAACATCAAAATCACCCTTTAATTCCATACTTTGCAAAACAAAATGTTTATTACTATCAAAAGATACATTTCTTTTTCAGCAACACCAAATCTTTTTTCTTAACACATATAACCGTCTTAGCATTTTTTTTTTTTTTGCAACATAACATTCTTAGCATTAATATTCACTATAGTAATATTTAGGGCTAGCAAGATCGGGTCATGGTTTGGGTCCAATCCGGAACTGACACGACACGACTCAAGTTGATCCAACTCGTTTTTAAAAATGGATCACTTTATTGGACCCAAACCAGACCCGATTTGGACCTGTGTCAACCCAACACGATCCGTCAACCCGTCAACTTTACTTTCAATCAAGCCAAAATGAATGTCGACTTCTCCTCCACTCGGTACACTCCACTTTCGGTGAGCCAAATCATGACAATTTCATCGATTAGCTTCTCTCGGAGCTCCGGAACAGCAGCTAGGTTCTCCAGGACGCCAACAACAGCGTTTTCCTCAATTAGCTTTGTACTCGTCTCAACGAAGCTGCATAATATGAAGGAACATCGTTGAAGTAGGAGTGCAAGATAGCGGAGCTGCGGGAGAGGCGGACATCGACATCGGCTTGACTCACGAGTGCAATTTCAGCAAGAATACAGAAGGTGAGCCATAAAAGCAAGAGGGTCAGATTTTACCCCTAAGCCCATCAATTCGAACATGGAATCACAAATCGGGTCAAAATCAGGTCACTCGTGTTTTCTTGTTAATCCAAACCCAATATGATTTATGAAACGGGTCTGCTTCTTGAATCTAAATCTGACACGTTTGACAAACGTGTTGACCATAACCCGAAATTTTCGGATCAGATTCGAATCAAGTTTTCAGGTTATGTCAAATTTTGATACCGCTAATAAATTGAGAGTTATTAACAAAAGAATTAGAAAGCAAAAAAAAAATTAGTGTCAATCAAATCATCAAAAATAATTTTATTAAGAATCCTATTCGTATCACCAATTTTGAGAAATCATTTATTTATTTCTTATTATTTTATAATAATATGGGCAGGACAATATCAGATTTCCTCTTGTACACGTTCTACACACGACTCTCATCAGCGCAAGTCATTATTTAACGGAGCAAAAATCTCCAGTCCACTTCTGGTTCCGGTCTCGACTTCTCTACTGCCCTCCCCGTTCATCTCAGTCCCGTAGACATGTGCTGCATGTGAAAAAAATCCTCCATGTCTCTCTCAATTCTAGGATTTATCCACTGTTATTCGAACTTGAATTACCTGACACAAGGTTAGAAGATTTTTGGTCTTTCTCTTCGGATTTTGTTCCTGCCCATAAACCCAGAATATTCGAAGAATTTCTGGCGGCTTCACTTTTTAATGTCTTTTATTAATGTAAGATTTGTTCTTCAACTGTTCTAGGCATTCCCTTGTCTTGAGTTCTACTTGCTCCGCTTGAAGCGCGTCGAGTTGATCTTCGCGACGATTTCTGCTGCGGATATCTGGCCAAGATTCTCCGCATGTAGAAGGTTTCAGGTGAACGAACTAAAAGAAACCCGCTTTCTCTTTGCATTGTTCATGTCGTTTGCAGATATTTGGAACTTATTCGGGTTGCAAAATACCCTATTTTGGGTTTACCCGCGTTACGTCGCGCCAACTCAAACCCTGTAAAGATTCTTTTTTTTTTTTTTTTTTTTTGTGGGGTTCCCTTTTGTGAGGTTTTCCCCGCACGTTTATCTGTCCTTCGATTTCTTTTCAAGTTTTTTTTTTTTTGGGGCTCTGTGGTGTTTATCCACCTGTTGAAAAACCCATCTTTCTGATACCCATTGTAAATCCTTAGAGCACAGTACTTATGAATCAACTACTCTCTCTGGTGAGAAATACTAAAAATCCGAACTTTCTCGCAAACCACTGTGAAGTATCTCCTCTGAGCTAATTGTGCGTCCGCATTCCACTTTAATCATTGTCAATGCTTATTCGATTGAATCAGAGTATTGTTTTCATTGCAATGCTCAACTCCTAGCTATTTCTCCCTGATGTCACTTGCTTGCGGTCTGCCCCCTCTCCTTGAGTGTGTCTATTGCCTTGCCTGTGCCCGTTGGGCTTGGAAACGTTGCATCCATAATGCTGGCCATGACAGCGAGAACTGGGCCGTCGCCACAATTGAAGAATTTGAGCCTATACCGCGAATATGCCGCTATATCCTGGGGAACTATGAGGATGATCTTTATCACCCTCAATGGGAGCCGCCAAGAGGCTATGGAATGAATCCTGAGTGGGTTGTTCGCCGCAAGACATACGATGACACCCGAGGTCGGGTGACACCTTACTTGCTCTATGTTGATCATGACCATTCTGATATTGTCCTTGCAATAAGAGGCTTAAATTTGGCAAAAGAAAGCGATTATGCTGTGCTGCTGGATAACAGACTTGGTAAGAGGAAAATTGATGGAGGTTATGTTCATAATGGGCTGCTAAAGGCTGCTGCATGGGTGTTGGATGCAGAATGTGACACCATAAAGGAGTTGTTGGCTAAGTATCCTAACTATACTCTCACTTTTGCGGGGCATTCTCTTGGTTCTGGTGTGGCGGCAATGCTAGCAATGCTGGTGGTGCAAAATAGACAGAAGTTGGGTAATATTGACAGAAAGAGGGTTCGATGTTATGCAATAGCGCCGGCTAGGTGTATGTCACTCAATTTGGCAGTTAAATATGCCGATGTAATAAACTCAGTTGTACTTCAGGCAAGAAGTCTTTCCCCCCTTTTATGCATTCTGATAAAGTGTTGGCTGTGTTCTAGATGATGTTAGCTGATCTCACATGGTTCAATTTTATGGTTCTATTGCCTTTAGAATGCTGCCACAACATAATATATTGCAATGCACTCTATTGTTTTTGTTTTTCCCCTTAAAGCAAACGAATTTTATTCTTGATAGCTGAAAATGCATGTACTTTTTTAGCATTTTAACAGCCTTATCTTTCTTTAGATGATATTCTAAGCTTTTCTAACTCTTTATGTTTTTTCTGCTTCTTCATGAAATTTTTATACCCGTTCAAGTTTATCTTTCATTTGTATGAATGTTCATATTTAATCCAATAGTGCTGGTGAATGTCTAATGCATGTGTACTACTGGGAATGATATTTGAACTATCCTAGTAACTATAATTGCATTTATAACAAAGAGAATGTAGAATTAGGTGATATGGAATAATAAAAAAAATGTTTTTTTTTTGGTGACATTGGTGTTTTGTACATGATGCTAATGATACCATATTTTGGTTTTCACCAAATCAAGCATAAAACTGATAAAAGTGACACTAAAACTTATGTTTGGTGAGGATATAACTGTTATTTGCATCTTAGTGGCAAAATCGTCATATCATGGTTAATATATTTCTATTTATTTATGGTTGTACTTCCCTTTCCATTGTTGTGGAGTGCTAAATGTGGTTTTCTATTTTGTGTCGTGATTTTTTGACAAAATATGTAGTAATGTTATGCTTGATATGTCTACTTTCCTCACTTGGCTTTGTGGATTAATTCCATATACTTGCTCTTATTTGTTCATTTTTTACCTCCATTCTATAGACACAAATCACCTCAGTCAATTTTCGACAACCTTATCTTTAATGGACGCGACACTCACTTTCCTTCAAATATAGTGTAACTTCACGTCCATGAAATATAATTTTAGTGGAATATCAAGTTATACTTTTGTTGTGATATGATCAAGTAGTTTGATCCTAATCAATTGTGATAGAGATAAGTAAGTGATTAGAGAATAAGAGTCTTATAGGCAAATTTTATAAAATTGCAATTATATTTACAATTTTGTATTTAATTTGAATATTAAAAAGAAAAGAAATCTTGATGGCAAAACAATCTAGAAGTTGTACAAAACTTGCTTGAAATAATAATAAATAAATAGGAGAGAGCATGAACTTTCTTTACAACATCTTTTTAATTAAAGTAAGAAAAGTTTTCCTTCATTGTCAGGCTGTACTCATCGTAGAAGCATTAACTTGAACTTTTTGTGCTGCACTTGCTAATTGCTAGCACTGATATATTATTGTAATATTTTGATGCTAATTATGAAGGTTTTGATAGTTAATATTAATCTATACTAGGTAAGATCTTCTAAGGTTTCAATATTCGTTACTTAGTGTTATTTTACAAAAGAGGTTTCATTTTTTTTCCTAGAATAGAGCAGGTTGGTGTGGCCGTTAGATGTTATAAGGGGTATGCTTTATGAATCTACTAAGTATATTTGACAGGATAGTTGAAAATATGGTCTGATGTGTACATGACTTAGTATTTTTCTACTTCTTAGATTGCAAGTGATTTGTGAAGGGTGCAATCATTCATTTGTTTGTTTCATCTCACTAAAGTTTCTTAAATAAGCTTATAACATAAGTGTATTTTTTGGCTTCAAACTATCATTTAACAGAATAGTCATGATATAAACCTCCATATTATTTCATTCAATCTTAGGGATATAATTATATTGTTTAAAATGGGCCATGTGTTTATTTATTTATTTTTATTTATTTTAAGATGGGCCATGTGTTGAATCATTGGTTTGACAGTGTATGTAGCACGCTAGATATGGGATCTTCTCTCCCTTTTTTAGGTTAATCTGTCTCCTCGACTGTTTTGAGTAAACACAAAAAACGATTGAAACCCTCATGCTTATCACCATCAAATTTTTTTAACACTTTGTTGAAATTTTCATCCACTTGTTGAGTACAATTCAAGACATGGCAAGAGTAGCGGTTAGTTGTCCCCATGGTAACCCAAGATTATAGTTTTGAGTCACAAAAACAACTCAGTAAAGCAGGGGCAAGGTTGCATAATATTAACCATTCCCTAGTCACAAAAACAACTACTAGGTGCCTTTTTTTTATGGATTCGCTCGGTAGTGAGGCCTTTTGGACGGCGTTCGCCACTTATCTTCATGTTGGGCAAATTGTTTTGTTTGGTCATGGCCTAAGACTTTAGTTAGAACCCTCATCTTTGTAAGCTACCTCACTTCTTTGATTTGTCAAGGACTCTTGAACAATGTCATATATGTTGAATCATTCAATTTGAGATATAAATCTTTCACCTTGCAACTACAGTTGTTTTTAGAGTCTATATTTTTGCAGTTTCGAATGCACTATGTTGAAGAAGGTATTTATTAATGTAGAAAGGCTTGTCAACTTTCATATTTCAAGAGTTATTTAAATGACTATTTGTATCAATATTTTTAGTTTTTTTCACAAATTCTTTATTATGTTTGCTTAGTGAGCAAAACTCATCCTTTTTTACTTGAATCTTTAACTTACTAAAAACCCTAGGGCATTCACAAAGTAGCATGAAGAATGAAATGACAACATACTATATAAATGCTTTCAGAAAGTTGAAATGATACATTATAGGAAAAACTTCTGGAAATTCTAAAAAGTTGTGGTTTATATACCTGATATCTCAAGAAATTCTGGCAACACATGAAAAATTTCAAATTATATAGAAAAAGTTAAAAATGTGTAAGAAATTATCAAATTGAAGCCTCGAAAAATGAATGAAAGAAACCCTAAAATTTTGAACAAGAATAATGAGAGTATCAATTAAATTAGTGTTTGCAATGCCACTTTGCATTAAATTTTTTTATTTTGATTCTTTGATTCATGACAAGGTCATGAGAATGGGTCATGGAAGGCGAATCATGTTGGAAGATGAAGGGCATTGTCACTACGTTTGTTTGTTTTCAATGAAGTTCTTTAGATGAGCTTGTCTCGATGAGGTCCTCTAGATGAGCTTTTAAACTTGCATTTTTGGCATCAAAGGAATATATAATGGCATTGTCATAGTAGGGACCTGCAAATTGCATCTTTAAATCATGGGGATCCAATTGTAGTGTTTTTAAAAGCTTGGTAAAATGAAGCCTAACTTTGATTTCTAGCACTGATTTTGTGCTTGGCTAGTTCATATACTGAGAATATGCTCTGCACATGTGCAACTTTTGAGTCACAGTCAAGAAGATCTTATAAAAATGGAATATTTTCACATAGAAGATGTAAAATAGATATTGGGCACTCTACAGAAGCATACCTAAAGTTAAGGATTTCTCAACTTAGAAGATTCTATTACTTCACATCATTGTTTTCAGGACATGCAGACAAAAGATAGGGCGTACTCTTCATAGTGGTCTGGCTATTTTAAGTTGATTATGAATGCATGATTTCTTCATACTTTCAGCATTTCAAGATTTTCATTAGATTATATCCAGTGATGCTTATACTTGGCCTGGTCTTTGAGCAATTGCTTGATCAAATGAGTATCATTTTGGCTATTTGAATGAATTAGTCAATTTCTCATAGAATATCTTCAACCTTCTAACTGTCTATTTAGCAGAATGAAAGCTTGAATTTTGTTGATGGCGTCTATTGCAGGATGATTTCTTACCTCGGACAGCTACTCCATTGGAAGACGTTTTCAAGTCACTTTTCTGGTATAGGCATCATTCTTTCTATAAAGAACTTCACGTGGTGGAACTTAGGTTCATTGATTTTTAACTGACAAAACATTGATAGATATCACATTAATTATAGTTTACGAATACAAATAAATGTCCTAAATACCTTTTTTTTTGTTCTTGTAAAAAAATTATTTTATGTTTTCATGTTGAAGAATAGCTGCACTTGATCTAATAATAGATTAGATTTCCTGATCAAGTGGAAAGTAAATGGAAGATTTCACGCAAATGATGATAATAGGATAGGCATGTCAACAGTACTAGCAATGGCCCTACTAATAATGACCTTTGTTACAATCTTTGTTTGTAATAGATGCATTTGGAGCTCTGCAAATAATTGTTAACCACATAACTTATAAGATTTTTGGATTTTTCAAGATATTATGTTTGATAAAAAGGATGTAGCATTTTAAATGTTCCTAGATGAAATAATGGAATTGTTGTGGAGCAGTCTATTCCTTTTAAACGGCATTGTTTTATATTTTTAGCAGGCCCATCATGTTTTGTAGATTTTTTTTAACACATGAATTTGATTGTTTATTGATTATTACAGAATTTAAGAAGTAAAAATCTATGAAGCTCATCTTGCTTTCACGTAGGCCTAGAGCTTTTTTTTTCTTCGAAATATTGAATATTGAGTTGGTAGGTGGAGTGCAAATTTGGAGTTTGGAGTGGCTGCTTGGCTTGGCGTCAAATTTAAATTGGTGCACTAAGCTTGGTATAGGAGACAAAGAAAGAAGTTGCATAATCACAATTATTACTGGAATTCCTTTGCATCAATCTCACATGTCAAATCAAATCCCTAATAAAAATTCAGTTTCCATGCACCTTCGTTTTTGCAAGCGAGCATGAAATAGGAACCTAATAAGATGGTTTGGAAAAAAAGAAACCATTTCTTTTGTCAGTGTTATATCTTTAAATAAATATATTATTTGAAATATACTGGAGCTCATAATTTTTGGTTATTCAAGTCATTTAGGCTTCATTTGGAATAGCTTTCTTACTGTTTCTTAAAGCAGCTTTTTGGTAGAAAAATTTTATTTTTTGTACTAAAAAGCTGTTTTAAGAAACGGTAAGAAAGCCGTTCCAAACGAAGCCTTAGATGCGAATGAATTTGGGATATGAGTGATGATGATGATGATGATGGGGATGACTTAATGATGCAGGACTACTTAGATGCAACGTTTATGAGTTTCAATTAGGCTTTGCACAACTCGTTGATTAGAATAGGTTCGGATTAGAATTACTAGCAATTATCCACGGCGAATCAAACAATGAGGGAGTTAATCGTGCATAGGCTAAATCACATGCGCCAAATTTTGAACATTCAAGATAGTCAAGAAAATAAAAGCAATGACAAATAGTAGTCTTCAAGTTAATCCATAATCTAACAATGAGACGTAGGATGCATAGAAGATTACACTCAATTCCTACTAATGACTAGGCTTGGCAAGAGCAATTGAAGTAGCTTTCGTGATTACAATCAACCAATTGAGAATTTGGATTTAGAAGAAATTACAATACAAGTGAAAAGGAAAACCTTTGCTTAAGGCGACGCGGAGATCGACCACTTGATGCCTTCAATATCTTCTTCCATGGCTTTTCCAAGTGCTGATTTCAAATCTGAAATGGTGTTCAGGTTTGACTCCAAACTTCTGAGAAAATTCTCATATTTTTTTGATGTAGGAGAAGGTGCTTGGAAGAGGGGAACTCAAGACATTCAATGCCTTAGTCTAAAGGGAGGAAGTAGTGGTTGGAGAGAGGGGGAGAGACCAAAACTGAAATCTGAAATTGGTTTCAGATTCCTACAGGTAGGAATAAGGGAACTAGCAGGAATGATCCAAGAAGACTTTTGGGAACTTTGGCCAGCAGCAAGTAACGGGTTCTGAGCCTTCTCACGGAGAGAACAAGCCCTCGGGAGAGCTGGTGGAATTCGATCTGAGAGGGGATTGGGTGCTGGGCGGTAAAACAGAGAAGAGGAGGGAAAATATTTCCAAAATAAGAAGTGGATTAGGAAAGAAAATAAATAGATTAATAATCTGAGTAAATTCGGTCAGAAAGAAACAAAAACATTTTAATTATTTCTAAATGCATTCAACCGTTCATTAGGAAATAACTCCTAATTTAATTCCTGTGGTGACCGGCGGCATTACTAGCCTGGGAAGAAGAATAAGGAAAGGGATTTGGGAAGATTTAATAGGGTATGAATATTAGGTAAGTGCTCAACTAAATTCAAATGGAACTCAATAAGAAACTTTCCTAAAATAGACTTAATAAATTAGGAAAGATTTTGGAAAATTCTCAATGGGTAATTTCGAATTTCAAATCTATCCTCCTTCACTTCAGCTAAAATAGGAAACAAGCTTGGATGGGGAAAAGGAGGGGATTGGACGGCGGCTTGGGAGATGGGGGCGGCTGGATGAGGATTCAGGTTGGGTGATCTGGCCGTGGGGTGAAGAAGAAGAGGGGAGGGATCTCGGGCAGTGGGGGGATCGGGTGAGGTGGGGGGAAGATGATTGGCTTAAGGATGATGATGAAGGAAGAAGATAGAGAATAAAACCACGAACTCGGCCGTCTCCAAGGTTGGTGGGTGATGCGCCAATCTCCTTCCTCTCCTAGGAAGCTTTCTCCATTAGAACTCTCAAGGCTCTCAAACACAAGCGTAGGCAAATTTCTTAATAATCATTCATTAACCTCAAAATAATACAAAGGGGCTTTAAATAGCCTCATACAAAAGACTCCAAATAACATGACACAAATGCCCTTAGGCTTACACATGACAACTCCCATAAAAAGGGGTACAACGGGAAATAATAAAAAACACACATAAGCAAATAATAAAATGCATGAAAATAAAAATACATCGACTCAAAAATATAAAGACTCGATCGTGGCCGTAGATCGGTGGCCACGTCGCTGGTAAACTTTCCATGATGATCTGATGTCCCCATCATTCTCCCGGGGTGGGAGGAAACTCGACTCCGTCGAGTAAGTATCTCTGGCGCTCTCGTAGATCTCAAGTGCATCTGGGTCAATCTGCTGCAGCTCCTCACGATCTAACCACGTATCCTCTGACTCGGGCTTTCCTTTCCACCTGATCAAATATCTTCTTCGTCCTCCTTCTCTTGTGGATATGATCTCATCACTTAAGACTGCCTCCACTAGCTCTGCCATAGGAAATTTGGGAATATTTGGTAGTGGAGGTAGGTTTGGGATCTCACAGGGTGGGTTCACACAAGGCTGTTTTGATAGTGGATTTTGTGGGTTAAAATCAGGACCTTCATATGCCACTAAGTCTTCTATGTTAAAAGAGGGATTTATATTGAAATCTGCAGGCAGATCCACTATATAAGCATTGTCATTAATTTTCTTAAGAATCTTGAAAGGCCCAGCACTTTTTGCATGTAATTTCTTAACTGTTCCTGGAGGGAACCGTTCCGGATGAATCCGCACCATAACAAAATCACCAACCTCAAAAGTTTTAAATCACCGTTTTAAATCTGCATGTAATTTATATTCCTGGTTATTCTTTTCAATTTGTTGTGCAATGTCTTTATGAAGTTCATGCAAATGAGATGCAAATGCTGATGCAGACTCAGAAATCCTATACCTAGAACTCATGGGAATCAGGTCTAACGGTTGTCTAGGTTTGAACCCGTATACAATTTCAGAAGGACTTCGACCCGTGGTTCGGTTAATAGAATTATTATAAGCAAACTCAGCAGTAGGAAGAATGGAATCCCAGTCTCTAATGTGCTCACCAACCAAGGACTGCAATAAATTACCCAGACTCCTATTGACTACCTCAGTCTGACCATCTGTCTGTGGATGAAAGGCAGTGAAAAAGTGAAGTTTGGTGCCCATTTTCATCCACAGGGTTTTCCAGAAATAGCTAGTGAATTTCACATCCCTATCCAAGACAATGGTTTTGGGCAAACCATGTAAACGGACGACCTCATTGAAGTACAACTTCGCGATGTGGGAGGCATCGGATGTTTTAGAACATGGAATGAAATGTGCCATTTTGGAAAATCGGTCAACTACCACACAAATAGCATCGTGCCTACGGAGTGTCTTGGGCAGGCCTAAGATAAAGTCCATACTAACGTCCTGCCAAGGACAACTGGGAACAGGTAAGGGCGTGTAAAGACCAGTGTTCTGCTTACGTTGCTTGGCCAGTTGGCAGGTGTGACACCGACTGACCAGCCGACCAACATCTCTCTTAAGGTTGGGCCAAAAGAAACGGTACTCCACGGCTTCGATAGTCTTGTCTCGTCCGAAGTGCCCAGCGAGGCCTCCAGCGTGGAGTTCCCAGACCAAAAATTCCCTAAGGGAGGTGCTCGGGATGCAAAGCCTCTGGGCTTTGAAAAGATAACCATCATCCAGTAGGAAATCGTCCACTAAGCGCGTGCTGCCAGTGGACAAGAGAGTGTAGGTCTCCTTGAAGTCGGGGCATTCCAAATAATCCCTCTTTATTTGGTCAAAACCCACAACTTCTGCTCTCATCTTAGTGGTGGTCATCATACGACGACTGAGAGCATCGACAGCTTTTTTTTCAACTCCCGCCTTATGTCTAAGAGTGTACGTGTACTCCTGAAGGAACTCAACCCATCGACCGTGGCGTGCATTCAATTTCTTTTGGGAGTTGTATAACGCAGAGCTTCGTGATCCGAGAAAATAACGAATTCTTGCAGGAGCAAGTAATGTCGCCAATAACGAAGTGATTGGATCACAGCGTAGAACTCTTTGTCATAAGTGGAATAACGCTGCCGGATATCGTTCAATTTCTCACTGAAGTAAGCTACTGGGTGACCTTCCTGGGAGAGGACTCCTCCAATTCCGACCCCCGAAGCATCGCAAGTTACTTCGAAGACTTTGGAGAAATCAAGAAGTCGCATCACTGGGGCCTCCACCATTTTCTGCTTAATCTCATCAAAAACTCTAGTGGCGGCCGGGGTCCAGTGGAAATCACCCTTCTTCAGGCAGTCAGTGATAGGAGAAACAATCGTGCTGAAGTTCCGTATGAATCTCCTATATAAGGTGGCTAATCCGTGGAAGCTGCGGACTTCCTGGATAGTCTGAGGGATAGGCCACTCTACAATGGCCCTCACCTTCTCGAGGTCTGTGGAAACCCCTTGGGCTGATACGATGAAGCCCAGGAAGATGACGCGATCTACTAGGAAGGTGCATTTCTTAGGATTGGCATATAATTGCTCCTTCCTTAAGACCTCACAAACTTGTCTTAAGTGGTCCAAGTGCTGACTAATAGAATGACTGTAAATAAGAATGTCGTCGAAGTAGACAACGACAAATTTTTCCATAAAAGGACGCAACACTTGAGTCATGATTCTCATAAAAGTGCTAGGGGCATTACTGAGCCCAAATGGCATGACTAACCACTCATAAAGACCATCCTTGGTCTTGAAGGCAGTTTTCCACTCATCACCGGGTCGGATCCGGATCTGGTGGTACCCACTCTTAAGATCAATCTTGGAGAATAAGGTGGCACCCGTCATCATATCGAGCATGTCATCGAGCCTCGGAATAGGGAATCGATATTTGACGGTGATCTTGTTGATAGCACAGCTATCAACACACATTCTCCAAGTTCCGTCCTTCTTCGAAGTGAGAAGGGCCGACACCACACAGGGACTAAGACTCTCCTTAATGAACCCTCGCTGCAGTAATTCGTCAACCTGCTTTTTAAGCTCAGCATGTTCCGTGGGGTTCATGCGATAGTGTGGCAGGTTTGGAAGGGAGGCTCCAGGGACGAAGTCTATAGCATGCTGGATGTCTCTAAGAGGTGGTAACTGATCGGGGAGATCATCGGGAAAGACATCAGCATACTGTCCTAAAATAGGTTGTACCTCCTCAGGAATGGGCTCATCAGATTCAGTGGAAATCTCACGGCCAACTAAGGCAAACAGAGGGGCGCCTTGGGCAAACTCAGTAATCAGAACCTTGGCGGTGACAAGGTTTACACCCTTTTTAGATTTGGCTATGTTGGATTTCGTGGTATCCGTAACCCGGGGCTGTGATGGCAAAAGCTTAATCTTTTTACCAGCATGTTCAAACACGCAGGTGTTTGAATGCCCATAAATGTGGACATCGTTATCGTAGATCCAGGGGCGACCTAGCAAAATTTGTCCAACATTCATAGCCAACACATCGCACCAGACATTATCCTTATAAGTGGCAAAGGAGATGGGTACGTGGCTTCGTTCCTTCACCTCTAAGGCATTGGAGT
Source organism: Dendrobium huoshanense (assembly GCA_016618105.1). Taxonomy (NCBI): domain Eukaryota; kingdom Viridiplantae; phylum Streptophyta; class Magnoliopsida; order Asparagales; family Orchidaceae; genus Dendrobium; species Dendrobium huoshanense. The sequence goes on along the minus strand of CM028345.1, from coordinate 52,034,614 downwards.
TGACCCACGATACCTTATACGGGTTGGGATGAGGAACGGCAGACAGACCTAACTGGGATACCATGCTGGAGGAAACAGCATTAATGCAACTACCATTATTCACTATGACTTTACAGTTCTTGTCTTTGATTTTGGTGTAGGTATGGAAAATCGTGGTCCTACGCCAGTCATCAGTGGGTGTCGGGTGTGATAGTGCACATCTCACCACGCAGATGGGAGAGGTATCCAGCTTTTGAAGGCAATTGAGGACCGTAGTGTCGTCGTCCTCCTCGAAGTATTCGCCTTCTTCCTCGACTTGATGGATCTGATCAACCTCGGGCTCGAGATCGTCCTCAGTCATCTCCTCAACAATCGAAACCTTATAAGGACTGGAGCACTGAGAAGCGATATGCCCATACCCCTGGCATCAAAAGCACTTGGTCCCGGGACTGGACCGAGGGGCATCCGGGGTGGGAGGTTTACTTCTAAAATCAGATCTAGGTGCAGGTGGACCCGTGGGTGGTCGGGTCGTGCTTCCCGGAGTGGGTCATGAAACAGGAGTGTGCAGGGTGGAGCTACCGGCTGGTCTATACGGGGTCTAGAATCATGGGAACGACTCGGGTGCTGAGAACGGGACTCCTCTAGATCAAGCACTAAGCTGTAGGCATTTTCCAGTGTAGTGACGTTCCGGGCAAATAACTCATTGCGTAGATCCTCACGCAACCCGGTTCGAAACATAGATAAGATTTGTGCGGGGTGGTAGAGGTCTCCCCTTTGCATCTAATCAAGAAGTCATCAAACGAGGCGATGTACTCCTTCACTGGTTTGTTGCCTTGGGTCAACCTATTCCACCTGTCCAATAGGCGGGGGAAGTACGACGAGGGCAAGTACTTCTGTTTGAGTTCCCGCTTCATGGAAAACCAGTCTACAATAGGGTACTCATTCTTATCTTCCCTGAGACTCTCTAAGTTCGCCCAAAACTGACTAGCCCTACCTGTAAGCTTCATGGCAGCAAAACTAACCTTCCTGGCCACAGAAATATCATACCACTTAAAGAAACTATCCATGCCTTTGACCCAGTCCAGGAAAGGGTGGGGATCGAGGGTGCCATCAAAGGTAGGAGCATCAACCTTAATGTTCTTCATAAGTGGTGCATCGGGATCATGGCCGTGGTAGGTAGCACGATGATTGGCACGGTGATGCCTCTCATCCAAATCAGGATCATGATGTGGATCATGTCCATGATAGTGAGCTCGATGATTAGCCCGATGTGGCCTCTCATCCGGGTAGATTTCATCCCCATACATAGAAGTGGGTCTAGATGGGGTGTAAGGAGTGGCGTGGTCTCTAGCTCGCTCAAGTGTATCGAATCTCTCGGTGGTGTTCCTACGAGCTCAGCTAGATCCTCCTGGTTTTCCTTGAGTTGCTAACTAATAGTGTTCATTTGGCCTACCAAGAGGTCTAAAGTCCTTCCTAGTTGTTCCGGGTCCATTCCTAAACACAATGGGGTACTGAAAAGGTTTTCTAGGAAGTGGCCAGCAATCTACAGCAGGGAAAAACACTCTAAGGGGACTCTAAAAGGTGCTAGAAACTCAAGGACAGCAAACTACAATGAGGGCCTAAACAACCTAGACAACTAGTGAAGTGGCTAGGTTAAGGACAGCACTTGAACAATTGATAAATGAGCTTAACCACCTCTAAATGCATGCAGGAATACAGTGGACAGCAAACATAAAATGTAATTAAACTAATTTAAATGATAGCATGCATGCAACAACGTATAAAACTAGTAAAACAACTCCTAGGATGATGTCTAGCATGCAAAACTAGAGCAAACCATGCTCTGATACCAGATGATGCAGGACTACTTAGATGCAACGTTTATGAGTTTCAATTAGGCTTTGCACAACTCGTTGATTAGAATAGGTTCGGATTGGAATTACTAGCAATTATCCACGGCGAATCAAACAATGAGGGAGTTAATCGTGCATAGGCTAAATCACATGCGCCAAATTTTGAACATTCAAGATAGTCAAGAAAATAAAAGCAATGACAAATAGTAGTCTTCAAGTTAATCCATAATCTAACAATGAGACGTAGGATGCATAGAAGATTACACTCAATTCCTACTAATGACTAGGCTTGGCAAGAGCAATTGAAGTAGCTTTCGTGATTACAATCAACCAATTGAGAATTTGGATTTAGAAGAAATTACAATACAAGTGAAAAGGAAAACCTTTGCTTAAGGCGACGCGGAGATCGACCACTTGATGCCTTCAATATCTTCTTCCATGGCTTTTCCAAGTGCTGATTTCAAATCTGAAATGGTGTTCAGGTTTGACTCCAAACTTCTGAGAAAATTCTCATATTTTTTTGATGTAGGAGAAGGTGCTTGGAAGAGGGGAACTCAAGACATTCAATGCCTTAGTCTAAAGGGAGGAAGTAGTGGTTGGAGAGAGGGGGAGAGACCAAAACTGAAATCTGAAATTGGTTTCAGATTCCTACAGGTAGGAATAAGGGAACTAGCAGGAATGATCCAAGAAGACTTTTGGGAACTTTGGCCAGCAGCAAGTAACGGGTTCTGAGCCTTCTCACGGAGAGAACAAGCCCTCGGGAGAGCTGGTGGAATTCGATCTGAGAGGGGATTGGGTGCTGGGCGGTAAAACAGAGAAGAGGAGGGAAAATCTTTCCAAAATAAGAAGTGGATTAGGAAAGAAAATAAATAGATTAATAATCTGAGTAAATTCGGTCAGAAAGAAACAGAAACATTTTAATTATTTCTAAATGCATTCAACAATCCATTAGGAAATAACTCCTAATTTAATTTCTGTGGTGACCGGCGGCATTACTAGCCTGAGAAGAAGAATAAGGAAAGGGATTTGGGAAGATTTAATAGGGTATGAATATTAGGTAAGTGCTCAACTAAATTCAATTTGAATTTGAAATTCAAATGGAACTCAATAAGAAACTTTCCTAAAATAGACTTAATAAATTAGGAAAGATTTTGGAAAATTCTCAATGGGTAATTTCGAATTTCAAATCTATCCTCCTTCACTTCAGCTAAAATAGGAAACAAGCTTGGATGGGGAAAAGGAGGGGATTGGACGGCGGCTTGGGAGATGGGGGCGGCTGGATGAGGATTCGGGTTGGGTGATCTGGCCGTGGGGTGAAGAAGAAGAGGGGAGGGATCTCGGGCAGTGGGGGGATCGGGTGAGGTGGGGGGAAGATGATTGGCTTAAGGATGATGATGAAGGAAGAAGATAGAGAATAAAACCACGAACCCGGCCGTCTCCAAGGTTGGTGGGTGATGCGCCAATCTCCTTCCTCTCCTAGGAAGCTTTCTCCATTAGAACTCTCAAGGCTCTCAAACACAAGCGTAGGCAAATTTCTTAATAATCATTCATTAACCTCAAAATAATACAAAGGGGCTTTAAATAGCCTCATACAAAAGACTCCAAATAACATGACACAAATGCCCTTAGGCTTACACATGACAACTCCCATAAAAAGGGGTACAACGGGAAATAATAAAAACACACATAAGCAAATAATAAAATGCATGAAAATAAAAATACATCGACTCAAAAATATAAATACTCGATCGTGGCCGTAGATCGGCGGCCACGTCGCTGGTAAACTTTCCATGATGATCTGATGTCCCCATCACTTAATGAGATGGATTTTAAGGAAAATCGATGATCATTTATTGGTGATTGATCCACAATGATGGATTACTGTAATCCATGTCTGTGAATGAAGTTGAACCAATTCAAAGGCTTCCTAGAATGATTTATGAGGAATGATTCATAAAGCTAACCTACACTAGTTTATATTAGATTGATTTGGTGATAATCAACAATAAAGATATAGCATATTCTATAAGTAGTCATTCGTTAAGCCTATGCTTGTCACAATAACTGGAAAGTTTCTGGATATTAATATTACATGGTGGATTATGAATCCTGTGCAGTAGGAAATAGCACCATAAAATGTTCAAGGTCTCTCATATTGCTACTTATGCGAGTCTTTAATGCCGAAAACCGTATTAGAAAGCTGATTATTGTCCTTTTGAAACAGTTTGCCTTGTTTGCTGTGTCTAAGGTGCATGAGAGATACATGCATACCAGAGGATGTTATGTTAAGAGACCCAAGGCGGCTATATGCTCCAGGCCGACTATATCACATTGTTGAGAGGAAGCCATTCAGGCAAGTTTTATTCTTGTACTTGGCACTTAGTGTTCACTTAGTGTTTGAAACTGTGGTTATTACCAGTTGTGCAAATGGTGCACCTTTTCATTTATTTTTTCTACTGTAAGGCATTTGTCTTTTATAGCAGGTGAAATATTTATGGATTAAATTGGTCATTAACATCTCTTAGTAGTTAAACATTACTTGATCTCACCAACTGTTCCTATAAAGAATCAAGATCTACATTTTTTCTTAGATTTTTTATAATGTTTTGTGCTGATTTTCAGGTGTGGAAGATTACCTCCAGTTGTGAGAACTGCAGTGCCAGTTGATGGCAGGTTCGAGCACATCGTCCTATCATGCAATGCTACTTCTGACCATGCTATAATTTGGATAGAAAGAGAATGCCAGTGGGCTCTGGATGTAAGCTTTGGAACTTGATAGGAAATATTTGAGTTCACAAGTAATCCTATCAGAAATTCTTGAGTTCGCAAGCAACCCTAACAATAAATTCGTACAAAAAGCGAGAAAATAACAGTATAACACCAATGAAATCAATTCCAAACAGTTTTTATTATATAGAACAAAGCAAGCACACATATATCCGGCCCATGCTAGTCCGATTGAGTCGGTTCCATCTGAACTGACTTAACAGAACTCTCCTATAATGCATTGTCAATTCCCATCTCATGTTATCATCAATTAGATGCATCAAAATTTTCTCAATAGATGACTATGATTGCTAGAAAAAAAAACTTGCAAGTTCAATTGAAATCTATGGAGTGGTTTAATGATTAGTTGTGAAACTATTATGAATATTTATGAAACAATCCATTAGTTATTTTATTGTAGTTCCCACCTACTGATGTAATATAGAGTTTGAAATCTATGAAGTGGTTTACTTCTTAGGCTTCGTTTGAGACAATTTTTTATATTGTTTTTTAAAATAGAGTTTTTTGTTTGGAGTTCAGCTGATGCTTGAGAAGGAAAGAACCATGGAAATACCTTCGAGTCAGAGAATGGAGCGCAAGGAGTCGCTTGCGAAAGAGCACAGGGCCGCGCTCCGCAGAGCGGTTACATTGTCTGTGCCAGATGCCTACTCTCCTTCGCCCTATGGCACATTTGAGTCCAATTCAAGTCCAATCAGCGAGGATTCCCCTTCCTCATCTTTAAAGGGCAGGCATCGGTTGACCTGGGATGAGTTCATTGATAAGATTTTTGAGGAGGATGAGTCTGGTCACAGATTCATTCGCAGAACAGCCTCTTCTCATTAATCATGTAGAGTATCCAATGTTTCATCTTTTTGTTCTTGTTGATATTTCCTATTGTATCATTATTTTACCATATTTTTTATTCCTGTTCCACCCATTCTTGTTCAATGTTATTTTATGTAATATAGGGAGGTCATATCTTTGCTGTCTTTGAATAGTACCATAGAATGATTGTAAGGTCTAAAAACTTTCAGAATGGCATATTTTGGATTAAAATTCACTGCTTATATGATCAATAAATAGACAATTCGATTCAAATACTGAAACATATTACCTTCTTTGTCTGCTTTCCTCTAAAGCTTTGGTTTCAGTATGCTAAGACTTCAATATTGTTGCAAAGATTGAAGCTTCTTGGTTTCCAAGAGATTTTAAGTTTGAAGAATTGGACAAAATGGTCCTTGTTGCAGATCTTGGAATGAACATATGATTATTACTGCTGCTTAAAATAAATTTTTAGTATATAAATTAAGAAATAGCAACAAAGCCATCTCAAACGAAGGTTTTGTTTGAGGTGATTTTTTTCTACTAAAAATAACTTTTTATTATAAAAATTTTAAAATGTATATTAAAAAATTATTTTAAGAAGTAATAAAAAAGTCGTCCCAAATAATTTTTAATGAGATTCATCAAATAACAAATTAAGATAGAAACAATCATATAAAACAAAAAAAAATTAATTATATCATTTTAATATTTGACTATTAATCAAATTTAAATAAAATATGCACATTGATTCTATAAATATTTATAGAAATCAAATAGATTGCAACCATTCTAGATATCTTATCAAAAAAATAATGGTTTGATTTGAAAAATCATGTACCATAAAATTAATAAATAATTTCTATTATTATCAAAGCCCTTTATCAGGAACAATTATTACGTCCTCCGACCGAATGCAGACGAGCATTCGGTCGTAGGAAAAAAAACTCGGTACCGGGGTATACCGAGTTTTTTGAAAAACTCGGTACACCTCGGTACCGCCTTTTTTTTTGCCTAGGACCGGATGTTTCTTGCATCCGGTCGACCGAACAAAATAAAAGTTCCTTTATCAGGGTGTCATATTCAACTTTATTGTATGACCAATTCTTCTTCTAATACACATGTCCTACATTTTTCAACAATATTATCTTATATTCATATTATTTTTTGCCATCATATCACTGCCAACTTACCATAAAATTTTCAAAGCAATAAGGCCACCACTTTCTTATTCTTTTATTTTTTCATATCATAATCATAATTTTTATTTGGTCATACTTATTTGCTACTTTCAACAAAATTTTATACTAAAGTTTCATTTGTGGTGACTTTTTTACTTCTTCTTAAAGCAGCTTTCTAGTTCAAAAATTTTCAAAAAGAATTAGATAGTTGCTTTAAGAATCAGCAAAAAAGTCATCCAAAACAAAACCTAAAAAGCTGTTTTTTGCTATAGCTTTTACTATCTTCTCTTCTATATAGGAGGTGAGCAAGTGAATGAAACAAATATCATCTGGGGTCAACATAATATTGCACATGAACAACAAGAATCTAAGAAGTTTTCAGCCAAAGTAAGAATGTTTAATATGTTTATGAGGATTGTGAGCTGCTTACAGGATAGATGCTGAGGTAAATTAAGAACACATCAGAAAATGTAATTGAAAGAGGGAAAGTCGCACAATTTCCCATCTTCTAAACTATATTATGTATCAGGAGGAAAATTCTAAAACTCATAAAAATAATATATGTCCATCTTCTAGATCTTCTCTTCAGCCTCTGAATGAAGTTCAGAAATTGCCTCACCTGCAGAAAAGACAGAAGAATAGATAAAGCACAATATACACTGAAGCTAGTTATAGGAGTTTTCATATTAACAGTACAAGTATCAAAAAACACAGAGAAGAAGCATATAAATTATTCCCTAGAGAGGCAAATTCCTGAGGTTTAAGGTCTAGGAGGGTATCATTCTAAGGAGTTTCTGTAAGGCATTCTGGCTAGCCTGTCTTTTCCAGAAGTTACCACAGAATTTAATCTTTTAGAGTAAATTTTCAGAAGGTAAAGAAAATAAAATTATAACCTCAGAAATTTTGTGATTATCTACTCCTAAAATGTTGATCGTTTTCATGCATTCAACCATGAAATGGACAATTTAGCTGCCAATGAATAGTGTTATTGACTGAAGCAAGAGCAAGGTGAAACACCAGGGGCACCTTGATTGTACTGCAACATGAAACTGTTATGGACCTAAACATGTTAGGGACAATTTGGTTATTTTTTGATGGAAAATATGTTTAGAAATCAATGAATTTTGCTAGATTCCATCATTTCAATAATTTTAATTAGATAACATGGATTTCAAGCTCTCCCTCTGATTTTATTTTGCATATAGACAAAGCGAAAATAAATATTGTTTTCTTAAAGTTATTTTCTACCTACAATAAACAAAAGGGCCCAATAAAACAGTTGATTGATGATAACGGACAAAGACAACTATAAGTAGTAAGGACATTGACATATTTGCCATTGCCAGAGTAGGAAATACATCAAACCTCTCGGTTTTCTTAAGAATATGCTATAATTATGCTTGCAGAATTCCAACTTACATAAACATGGCATTGTAAAAACTGAAGTAGCTCCAATATTTTAATCGCCAGCATCATAAAATATTAAAGGAATTCTGACGTGCATTCACAGTTAGTTTTTTCAGCAAAAACAGGTAAAGGATGTTACCATGCATTCTCTTGACGAAATGTGCAAATTCTAACAAGTTTTGTCTCTCCATCAGATCTGGACTTAGCCTGAGGTAGGTAAATGCGGACAAATGCCTTCGATCAGGATCATTGAGTGGCTTGGCATTCTCCAATATCTTGTTAAAACCATCTCTGTCATAGCAGGGAAGGGCATTTTCACTGGCTACTGGTATGCATGCATCCCATGCAGCATTTAAAACCTACCCATTGAAATATGCTAGTGTTAAAATATTTATACTACAACAATAATAACAACAAACCTTTATCCTACTGTGGGGTCGGCTACGTGAAACATTTTTCTTCATTGTGTTCTGTTAAAAGTTAAAATATGTATACATGCAACAAAATTTTGAACCCCACCACACAAGTCCCGACCATGAAATATGCAAATGTCCAAAGAAAGAAAGAAAGAAAGAATAAATAGTTGTAGGCAAGTGTGCGTACACCAACAGATTCAAAAAACTGTTTACAGCACGTATAAATCAAGTGAGTAGGGCAATGAAACACAAAAAATTATCCTGAAAATTTTACCAAAATAATTAAGGCTTCGTTTGGGATTGACTTTTTTACTGCTTAAAGTAATTTTTTAGTACAAAAATTAAAATTTTTATATTGAAAAGTTGTTTTAAAAAGTAGTGCGAAAGCCATCCCAAAGGAAGTCTAAATGTGCCCAAGATAGCATGAAATTCATGTTTTAACCAATTTTTGTCCAGCAATTATCATTTATTTTCTTTCTGCATGGGAAATTCAAATGAGGCTGAAAAGTTGGCTCACAGCGCACCCTCTATATATTGTGACTACTTATGTCAATGAAGGAAAAACATAAAGTAATTTATAATGCATGATTTAATAACCAAAATTTGATAACTCATGGCCTTCCTGATATTTCATTAAAGATTAGCATGCCTAGATCTCAACGGCAGTGACTACTTCGCTTTAGCCACACCAGATGTCAATATTTACATAAGTTAAAAAGGGGACCATTACCTGCCAGACCAAACCCTCAGGGTCTGCCAAAGCCTCCGGAAATTCCTCATTTTGATCTAAAGTTCGTAGCTCAACACAAGTGAAGTTCAAAGCTGCGTCGTGTTTTTTCAGCATAGCAGCTATTGGAGCATAGCCATCACGGTTGCAAGGATTATAAAATCCAGCAGTCAATTCAGCTGCATGACTTGCAGTCTTGTACCACCAATGGATGCCTGATACCTGCTCAGGCAAGCAATTGGAAAACGGAAGAAATTGATTAAGGCCATGAATTTATAAATATTTGAGCACTAGTTCATGGTGAATGGTTCTACGTACTAAAGCATGTACTGAAAGAGTTGAATAAAAATAGGGAGATTTACATACATACCACCTAATATTATTCTATTTATATATTTAACATCTAAAACTTTAATATTACATACATACCACTCATAGTTCATTTTCATATCAAATATGAAAGGAAGAAATGAAATATATGAGTGGTAGGAAAGAAATATAAGTGGTATATTTAATATTAAAATAATATAGAGTGTTATGCGTATAATATTAAAGTTTTAGGTGTTAGATATGTAAATAGTATGTTATAAAGTGGGGCCCTTGGGGATGCCCAGATACGGTCTGATGTTTCGTGCATATATATAAAACGATGAGGGTAGAATGCCGAAGAGCCATTAAAAACCTATGGTTGGTGAAGGAGGCGCATGATAGAAGAGAACCGGTTCTTTTATATGATAGGAATCAAATACTGCCTTAGAGTGTACTATACCTCCTTTAGGTGTACAATACTGTAATAGTGTAATGAATTGATATACATGAACCAAAACTTTTTTACTAAAGAAAAATTCAAGTATGTTCCCTGGTTGAAATAACACATTTAAATTCTTTACAAAATAAAAGCAAAATCATCAACATTGGGAAATCATCTTCCCAAAGGAACATAATTATTTCTTAATAACCAGCCTTCATGGCGTAAAACTTGTAGTATAACCTTTTAGTGTTTATGAATATTTTTGGTATATCTTCAACTACACTTTGGAAGAAAAACAGATAATAAAGTATGTTCCCTGGTTGATATATATATACTACTACACATCAAAATCCTTATCTAAAGCATACTTAAATAAGCTGACACGAAAATCATTAATTAAAAATCTCAGAAAAATAAAATTATCAATATCTCAGTTTAACATGTATCTCAAAGAGATACCACTAGCATCATTAAAGATCATTTCTCAAATCAAAAACACATGAAGCATCTTCCTGTGGCCTTAAAAAATTTTGATGCTCCGGCCTCTTCGCGTAGATTGAGGAGAGTTTTACTAGATTAAGTTCTAGAGTCAATTTTAGGAAGACCGATTAATTAAAGATAAGACATACACAGAGATTTTGCCCTCATTTAGCTAGGACTTTAAGATCTAAGTTCAGATTTCTCATGAGCGCAATCCCCTACAGTTAATTACCCCTCTATCATGAGAGAGCACTTTCAATTAAGACTAGTCGTTATATAGGCATGTAATAATTAACGTCTAGCAACAGATCTAAATATTTAGAGCTAAAAATTTACCACCTTTCAAGTAAAGCAAACGGTATAAGGGGAATGCTGACAAACCCAATCAATAACTCATGGTTATGTCATCTCAGTTTATCATGGTTCTTAGTTTGCTTAGTCAGATGAGGTAGCTGGCTCAACTTGACAGAAGGATTATTGTCAAGAATCATGGATTGCTTCATACAATGGTATCTTGTAGACCTAGGATGAATATTTGTCTAAGGACGAATTCAAATTGACATTAGCTAACTGAGGATTTTATATCATATTAAGGCTAACATATGATTCATTACTCAAGAGTATTAACCATTGAGAAAAAATAGGTTTTGACCGTGACAATAATATAGTGGAGCCATCGAGCCAAGCCACCCGAATAGAGAGACTCGGTCATAACCGTTTATCATGTAAAGCCGTTAAACCAAACCACCGATTAGAGGATACATCTCACATTCTTATTAACAAGAGATTGTTTGATAATGAATATTAGTGATATTCTTAGCTGGATATTCGCTTTTTTTGAGCTGAAATTATTCTTAAAATCATCATCCTCACCAAACGATGTGGAGGGTGGATATTTTTTACTTGAGTTATGGATTATTAAATTTCATTTTAAAATTTTGAATTTTGATAGGCATTAAATTTTAACATTTTCATAGAATTTGATAATTGATTCCTCTGATTAAGATTTACTTTCAATACGACCATTATCGGGGATGTAAATAGTTCATCTTTTTTTATTTGAACCTTATCAACTCTATCCACTTGATGACAAAGTATCGAGTTCGATCTGAATTTACATTGCATTTTGATGATATGATCTCCTCCTATTAATATTCACTTTCAACGTGATCATCATCGAGGATATATATATATATATAGTGTGTGTGTGTGTGTGTGTTTGCAATTTGAAAATTCGATTATGAGTTAATCCTTTAGATCAACATGACCATCATCGAGGATGGCAATAGTTCACAATTTTGTTTTTTGGACCTTGTCAACTTTGTTTATCAGCTACACAGGATCGAGTTGATACACTGATTTTGTGAATTTGTTGTATGAACGTTGAAAACAAAGCTTACATTTTATTATGTATGTCATTTTAAAAGCTAAAGGCCTAATATGAACTTAAAATTAAATATTTTGACGAATTTTATGATAATGTGTTCACTTGTTAATCCAAGTCATATTGACTCTGATCCTTTCAACTATGATTATTGGATTTAAAATTTATATTTATGTTTCACTCGCACAACCTTCTAAGACCTCTGATTTATGAATTTGATACAATGGTTCGAGCATATGCCGGTAGATTAAAAAAAATTAAAGTCACATGCACGTATTTCAATATATTTGCATGATACACTAGCACACTTTTAATGCGCCTACACGGTGCATACGCATCCTTTCAATATATTGGCATGCTTTTTGATGCACTTACATACATTTCAGTGTATTTGCATGACCTGTTCGCATGCTTTCAATTTACTTCAATTTTTTTTCATTTTTACATGATTGTGTGGCTTTTGATGCAGTTGCATGCTTTTCAAGGCATTCATATGCTTTTCAGTGCCTTGGTATGCTTCCAAAAGTGGTACACACTTCTCGAGGAAATGAAACATTCCTCGAGGCTATTACACACTTCTCAAAGCAACACATTTCACTGGGTTGTTGCGTGCTTGTAAAGGCAGTGACATGCTTTCCAAAGCTGCTTTGCACTCCTCAAAGCGGCGTGCTTATGTTTGAAAATTTCCATTGTAAAATGTGAGGGATTTAAAATATTCAAATTTTGATATTTTTTGGCAAATATTTACTATTATAAAGTGCACAAAAGTTTCATTTTGAAGTTTAGAGTACATATTTTATCCACTTGTATGTGTGTTGCGGATCTAGCAGCGTTAAAAACAAGCAGGGGTTCTAAAATCTCATTATTATTATTATTACTTTATTGTAATTAGGGGATTTGTGAGTTCAATTGGAGTCTGAAAATCATGTTCTTTCCCGTAGGCGGGCTACCTCGTTCATCAAAAAGTTTGATGGTCTTGCCCATATGCGGGCTGACATTTTTGTAAAAAGTCCTATGTTCGTGTTTATTTGTTTGAAGCAATGAATAATGCATTTTCTGTGCTTTTATTTTGCCTCCGGCGTACAATTAATCTTTTATTTTGTTGTATTATTAGTCCTGCAAATTATTTTAATTATTCAAACTTTAATCATCTTTTAGTCAAATTTTCAGCAACCTCCTGATGTCTCCCCCACGTATGAAAAATTTTGGGGAGAATTGGGCCTTCCCACCATGCTTAAAAAAGTGTGCATGATCAATGTTATGAGACATTGCGGTCAGGGGTCTTCTATCTCATCGTGTTTAAAAAAGCACGCTTAGAACTTTAATGCTTGCACGAGTGAAAAGATAGTTTCCTCACCGCGTTAGAACTATGTGAATAGTTACTTAGGTTTGGAGGTTTCTCGCCGCATTGAAACTGCACGAATTTACGAACATTTCTTATATCTTATAGGTATAATATATGCATACATAACTTTCTTGACTTTTCAAATGTCATGGTAAAAGATTGAAAAAAAAAATTATATGGCTTTAGGCAATTGTTTAGAAACAAATTGTCAGCATAATATTTAAATCTAATACCCATAGATGTGGAAGAAAAATGATCTTGACGTCAATTTGACCGAAGGCGCCTAAGTAATTAATTTCTTCTAAACCTTTTTCTTCTTCCTCCTCTAGAAATTGATTTGATTGCTCTCCTAGCTGTGAGGGAACTAATGAGAGAAATTTGAGAGAAGAAAGTCGTGAAGGGAACTAGTTGTAGCATGGATACTTTAGCATGGGTATTATGGCATCGAGGGAGGTGAGATAAACATACCAAGGAGAGAGAGAGAGAGAGAGAGAGAGAGAGAGAGAGAGAGAGAGAGAGAGAGAGAGAGAGAGAGAGAGACCCATAGAATAAAGGGGAGAGGGGTGACTAATTTATGAGGAAAACTAGGGGAAAGGAGAGAATTAGGGAATCAAATCTTTTCAATCGCAATTTATCATTCAATGGTATCTTATTAAAAGCCATAAAAACAAAAACCTTATAGCAATTGAGTCAAACTAATTTAAATTCAAATTTAACCTAAATAACTCCTAATAAGCTTATCATCTAACAAAGATAATCCTTATACCTGAATAAGTTAAATTTGAAATCAATTCTAGAATAATTGAAGTTTTTAAACATTCTATAAAATATTTTTCCCATGTTGCATCAAATATTTTAATTTGAATTTTAAGCAAATGCAAACAGTTTTAAGAAAAATAGGAGTTTTGATTTTAGAGTTCTTATAAAAGCCATCTGAAAGTAAAAGCAAAATCGGGAACCGAAACCATCAAAATCAACAAAACCACCAAAATCACCTAAAACAGTGAAAACATAGAAACCAAAACTCCCTTAAGCCCAAAACTGATGAAATCTTTCAAAAACCTTGATATCTAAGATACACTTTGAATGAAAGCAAGTATCAAAAAGGGTGGTTGAGAACCTTGAAAACTTTACCATAATAAATCAAGTCCTACCTTAGCTGCAATACAAGTTCCTTCAAAGGCAAGTTTAGCTAGAGATAGCACATGATCCCCATGTTCCACCAAAACCTGAGAATACCACTTGAGGAAGAATCTACCATAGTAACTATCATAGTCTCCTCCATCACGAAAAAATCCAGTATCATGTGGCCTGGAATTATAAGAACCTGCGTTATCTGGTCCTCTTGCCCAAGAAGTGTGACCTCTTGCTTCTGCAGCCTTTCTTAAACTTTTTAATAAGTACTGATCATAACACTAAAAGGGAAACAGCAAAAGAAGAAATTGAGTTAGTAAGGGCTCAAAACTAAATTGGTGGGCAAACATCTTATGTTGCAAAAGTAGTGAAATAATATGATTCTCACAGACAGAGATGTTGAAAGTTTTAATACTTAAAAAAAAGTTGGGAATGTGTACAACAACAACAACAACAACATCAAGCATTTATCCCACTACGTGGGGTTGACTACATGAATCTTTTTTCTCCATTGCGTCCTGTTATGAGAATGTGTAGTACATACTGAAAATTAAAAAAAAAAAAGAAACAAGTCCTTAACGCTCTGAAAATGGGAATGCTGAATGCTTTTATAATTTATACATAGAAAGGTAAATACGTATATTGGTATCAATGTTTAATAGAAAATAGGATGTTCAAGATTTTGAACTATAGAAGAATCACATGAGTTATATAATATTTTTTATTTTATTTATTTAAAAAAAAAAAAGAAAAAAAATACGAGTTATATAATGAAACAAAGGCATTGTTTTTTTGCATAAGAGGTTGTTGGGTTAGCTAAAAAAAGAATGCAGTGTAAAAGTAATACTTTGGAGTTGTTTGGATGAGTGTAAAATAAATTCAAGTGAGTGATTTTTTTTTTTGTTTAGTTTGAAGTAAAATGAATGTAGTGTAAAGTTTAAAAATGGGTGACGGTGGTGGTGGTCGGCAACTGGCGGTGGTGGCCAGAGGGTGGCAGCAGTGGTGGTCGGGGATCGGTGGTGGAAGTGGCTGGCGGCGGAGGTGGTTGGCGACCAATGATGGTGGTTTGAGGGTAGGGGCTGGGGCGGACGGTGGTGTCCTGTGGCAAATGGAGGTGGCCGATGGCGGCAAGCCAGGCTGCTTGAGGTGTAAAGCGCTCTCGCTCAAAACTGAGCAAGTTTGGTTTACCTAAAGAA
Organism: Dendrobium huoshanense; assembly: GCA_016618105.1. Taxonomy (NCBI): domain Eukaryota; kingdom Viridiplantae; phylum Streptophyta; class Magnoliopsida; order Asparagales; family Orchidaceae; genus Dendrobium; species Dendrobium huoshanense. The sequence goes on along the minus strand of CM028345.1, from coordinate 52,019,173 downwards.
TGAACTAGAATGGTTAACACTATATTTATTTTACTTTGCATTAATTTTTCATCCAACCAACACCAAAATTATCAAAACCCTTGCATTTGGAATACTTTATACCCTAAAGTATTCTAACCAACCAACCCCTAAAACTAACTAGATTTCATGCCAATAAGATCTACCATGAAAGTGATAATATAATTTCCCAAAATCAACAAAAATATAAAATGATCCTTGATAATTGATTTTTTTAGTTTAGGGCAAAAAGGTGTACACAAAAGTATATTGACATTGTTTAAAATATGTAAAATTGAGCACTTGTTAGTATTAAAAAAAGCTAGGGAGTGGCTCAAGAGTTTTCAAATAAAATAATATTAACAAAGATCAATATAGACTTCATACCTTTCTATATTGTTATCAAAATATATTATAGTTTTTTTTGCAAATGTAGTTCTAATTAGTAAGATAGTCACTCAAATAAATGAAAATTTTAAGCAATGGTGAAAATATTTTAAAGATGGACTAGATTTAGTATAATAAAGACCAAGTATCTAATATACAAGTTAATGGGTATGATAAATAAATATCAATTAATATTATTAGGATATAAAGTGATACAGGATAGGAGTAGGTTTACATATCGTGGATCTATTATATAGAAGAATGAAAATATAGATGAAGATATAACTTTTAGGGTTAGGGCTAGATAATTAAAAAAAGAAGGTGCCTCGGGTATTATACATAAGATAAAAAAATGGAGACTTATTGTAAAACCCGAAATTCGTCAATTGAGTGTGTCGCACGCATATCGATGCGTCGCGACGAACTTAAGTGAAATTTCGACGTCGTCATAATTCGACGAAATAAATTTCGTTAGATTCGTCTCGAAATTTCGAGCGAAATGGTATAAAGAACTTATATTTAATTTCGCTCGGTTTTGGAGATATAAATTACCGAAGAAGATTTAAGTAACATTTATGCTAATTTCCCCTTTTACCCTTAGAGCCCTTAAGGAAATATTAGGGAAAAAGGGCACATGCGTAATTGGCATTTCATTTTCTCTAAAAGCCATCTTAAGGGACCGAATTATTCGGTCCCTTGTTGTGTTCTCTCGGCCGAAAGAAGAGAAGCGGACGGGAGAGAGGGGGAGGGCGACGGGAAACGCACGAAAGCCGGCGATTTCGGCGAGATCCCGGCAAAATTCTTTAGAGAAAGGCAAGAGGAAGACTTGGGGTAAGTATTCCTTCAAACATTTGAAGTTATTCTTGAGTTTTCTTGAAAGAAAACTTTAGGGTTTGTGTTTTTTTTAGAAATTTCTTTAGGAAAGCTTTAGAGATTTCTTTAATCTATGTTTTCCCTACCTTACATGTCAAAATTTTAAGCAAAAGAATGAAATCCGAAATTAGGGTTTGGTTTTTCTTGATTATTTCTTTAGCAAACCTTTAGGGTTTGTGTAGGAATGTATTTTAGTGAAATTTCAAGATGATTTCTTAAGGGAAAACCTAGGATCCGAATTTTAGGCTTTCTCTTTTTGACAAAATTTTTATTGGAATGAGTAGAGGAGCTTAAGGGAAGACTTTTGATATGAAAAATGTAATTTTTCATTTACCAAATTTGAGTGGAAAAATTAAGGAAAGTCTAGGGTTTTTCAAAATCTAGTTTTTATAGGACGCATGCTTCCTAATTGGGTTCCTAAGGGTTTCAAGAGGCCTCTAATGTCAAATTGGAGAGAAAAATTATTTTTCCAAATTTTAATTTAACATAAATCCGAAAATAAATGAATATTATTGATTAAATAAATAAAGGGGAGGTTTTAGCATGCTTAAGGAAAGATTTGGGCAAAAGATGTAAGTCAAAATTTTGGGCATTTTTCTTAATCCGAAAATTTTTAGATTAAATGTTTTATTTACAAAATAAATGAATGTATAAGAGGGTATAAGATGATGTGTAGGGATTTTAAATGTTAAGGATTGAGGCTAATAATCGTTTATCACGTTACTTTAGGTCTTGAACCGTAGAAGGAGACAAGACTGTTGTAGGGAGAGCAAAGAAGGTGTAAGATAAGTGATTCTATTTGCTAAAACAAGTATATCTTTATTGTTCAAAAGTTTTATGCTATGTTTAATGTTTCCATTTCATACAAGAATACTTAAAGATGCATTTCATGGAACAAGGGTATTAAATGATACATTTCATGCAAGTGTTACTTGAATGTTAAGTATTGGTACTTAGAATGAAAAGTCCAAAACGGTCATTAACCTATTATATGTATTTCTTTGCATTATACGCATGTAACATCGTTTGTGACTGTTGATGACGGAGTATCAAGAGGTTATATACCGCCTTTGAGGCAAGATGGAATTATATGAAAATGCTATGGCCATGAAAGAAAGAAATGTACCTGATCAGTACGTTCGATACTCCGGGACGGATGTTTATATTATGACATTACAGTTAATCTATGCATCACATATCATATTTTAGACAAGTAAATGGCATATCATGTTCAATTTAACATTTAAACACTTATTAACTCATGTGTAGAATATTATTTCACAAAATATGTTCTTTCATAGATATACAAAGTTTAGCTATAGTTATCACTTGCTGAGCGTAGCTCATTCCCGAGTTTTGGGAAAATTTTCAGGAGAACCTAGTAAAAGAGATGGCTGAAAACCCAAGGTTCACTTACAGGCGTCGTACTCCGGGTGACAGGTTCCTTTTATTGTCTTGTAGTTGTAGTTTTTGTTTATGTGATTTTTGGATGGCGTACAGAGTAAGTGTCAAAACTTTTGTTATAGCCATCTTGTACATTATGTTAGACATATGTGGTGTTATGGAATTGTGTTATTAGAGGCGCTTTGTTTTTGTCATGTGAAGATTTCTTTGAATAGTATTATTTTACTTGAAGAAGGATGAATTACTTATTACATGTCCGATCTCGTTCCCGCCTCGCATCTACGAGCTAACCGGGCCGGGTCGTGACAAGAGTGGTATCAGAGCTAAGTTAAGATATGAATCAATACAAGCGCCATTAGGATGATATATGAATCATAGGAAACATACGTTTATAGGACGTTTGTTTTAGGAGTTATTAAATTTGGGTTACTTTCATTGTTTAGGGCTATGAATCAGGAGCGTGATGCCACTGATGGCAGTACTGATGCTATGGATCAGGAGAGTGATGCCACTGTTGGTAGTACTGATGGCAACACTGAGCAGACTGGAGGGGAAGTTCCAGTTGTTCCAGCTGTAACACCCCCTGGTGGTGTTAGTAGTGTTCCATTTATGATACCGCCTCCTGGTGGGAGTAGCAGTAATAGTACGGATGCCTTCACTCAGATGATGATGGTTGTGACAAAGTTGATCCAGCGTTCTCAGGAGCAGCCACAGCCTAGCTTTCAGAAGGAGACACCTAAAGAGACTTTAGTGGATAAACATTTGAAGATATTTCAGGACATGCGACCACCACTCTTTACGGGAGCAGGAGAGCCCATAGATGCAGAGAATTGGCTTTTAAGGGTGGAGAAAATTTTGGAGAGCATGCACTGTCCAGCAGATAGAAGGGTGACCCTAGCCACCTTTGCTCTGGATGGCGAAGCAGAAAGATGGTGGAGAGGACTGATGTTAGAAAAGTATAGTGGCCGTGATGCATCTCAGATTCTATGGGAGGATTTTGTTGGAGTCTTTAAAGACTGGTTTGTGCCTCTTTCTGCAAGGAGGCAGATGCAGGAGCGTTTCATTAGATTGGTGCAAGGAGAGAAGACTGTTATGCAATATGAAGCCGAATTTACCATGTTGTCTCGATATGCACCCCAGATTATTCCAAGTACTGAGGAGAAGTGTCAGAGATTTTTGACAGGACTTCATGATGCTATTCGTCAGCCACTGATCCCTTTTAGTTTTGATGACTATTCTGATTTGGTTGGAAAAGCAAGAAAGATAGAGATTGACTTTCAGGCTACTCAAAAGAGGAGAGATTTCCTTCAGAAGAAGAGGGGTTTTGAAAAGACCAAGAGTTTTCAGATGCATTCTAGTGGGCCTAGTGTGAAGAAAGGTAGATCTGACAGCAGTGGGAGTTCTTTCAGTAGTAGAGCTTGTAACAAGTGTGGCAGGACTCATAGAGGAGAATGTTTATCTGGCTCCAATGTTTGTTATATGTGCCATCAGTCTGGGCACATGGCTAGAAATTGCCCAAGGGGTCAAAGGGAGGGGAGGTCTAGTGCTCCTCCACCTCAGCAGAGTGTTGGGAGACAGCCTACAGTCGGTAGACCCAGAGCTCAAGAGTCCACTGCATCGGCTTCAGTACCTGGTTATCCGGCTACGAGACCTGTAGTACAGCCGAGGGTTTATGCCATCACGCAGCAAGAAGCCAAGGAGTCTCCTGATGTGATCACAGGTATTATTTATGTTCAATGTGTACCTAGTAGAGTGCTTTTTGATACCGGTGCATCGCATTCATTCATTAGTCAGGAGTTTGTTATGAAGCATGCATTGAATATCCATAGTGTGCCCACTACATTGTCAGTAGTGTTACCGGATGGGTCTAGCATGATTGCTTCAAGTATGTGTTCACCCCTGCTTTCTTTATGTGAGAAGGATTTTGAGGTTGAGTTGATTGTACTACCTCTTAAGGAATTTGATGTGATTTTAGGGATGGATTGGATGTCTAACCAGTTCATCTCTATAGACTGTAATAAGAAGGTAGTGAAGATCAGGCTTCCTGGAGGAGAGAAGCTTGTCTTTCAAGGTGATAGAGGTATCTCTTCTATGATTATTTCATCTATGAAAGCTTGCAGTTTAATTATGAAGGGGTATCCAAGCTTCTTAGCTCATGTAAGGGACATTTCGAAGCAAGTACCAGAATTGATGGAGATTGCTGTGGTACAAGACTTTCCTGATGTGTTCCCTGAAGTATTACCTGGAATGCCTCCGATAAGAGAGATTGATTTCTCAATTGATCTTGTACCTGGTGCTGAGTCTGTTTCAAAAGCACCTTATCGTATGGCGATTAAGGAACTTCAGGAGTTGAAGTCACAATTACAAGAGCTGTTGGAGAAGGGGTTTATTCGACCGAGCACCTCACCCTGGGGAGCACCCGTTCTTTTTGTTAAGAAGAAGGATGGTAGTATGCGGCTTTGTATCGATTACAGGGAGTTGAACAAGCTTACTGTTAAGAACAAGTATCCACTACCGAGGATAGATGACTTGTTCGATCAGCTAGAAGGAGCTACAGTCTTTTCTAAGATTGATTTAAGGTCTGGTTACTATCAATTGAGGATTAAGGAGGAAGACATCCCTAAGACAGCGTTTAGCTCAAGGTATGGACACTACGAGTTTACAGTGTTACCTTTCGGGCTAACGAATGCCCCAGCTGCCTTTATGGATTTAATGAATCGGGTCTTTAAACCGATGCTTGATAGTTTTGTCATTGTCTTCATAGATGACATTCTGATTTATTCTTATAATGAAGAGCTACATGCACGTCATCTTCAAGCAGTGTTACAGACTCTAAGAAGCAATGAACTGTACGCCAAATTCTCCAAGTGCGAGTTTTGGCTGAGGAGTGTAGCATTTTTGGGTTATGTGATTAGTGGAGAAGGCATTTCTGTGGACCAGCATAAGGTGCAGGTTATAGCTGAGTGGCCTAGACCTACGACAGTGACAGAGGTACGGAGTTTTCTTGGGCTAGCTGGTTACTACAGAAGATTCGTAGAGGGGTTTTCTAAGATTTCTGCACCCTTGAGTAGATTGACTCAGAAGGCGGTTAAGTTTGAGTGGAGCAGTCTATGTGAGGAAGCTTTTCAAGAGTTGAAGACTCGTTTGACGACTGCACCGATTCTTACTATCCCTTCAGGCAGTGATGGTTTTCAGATTTTTAGTGATGCATCTCTAAGAGGTTTAGGATGCGTTCTGATGCAGCATGGGAAGGTAGTTGCCTATGCTTCTAGGCAATTGAAAAATCATGAGAAGAACTACCCAACCCACGATCTAGAGCTTGCCGCTGTAATTTTTGCCTTGAAGATTTGGAGACACTACCTGTACGGTGTGCGGTGTGAAGTGTTCACTGATCACCAAAATTTGAAGTATATCTTTTCTCAGAAGGAGTTAAATTTAAGGCAGAGGAGATGGATGGAATTGTTAAATGATTATGATTTGGATATTCAATATCATCCAGGAAGAGCAAATATTGTTGCTGATGCTTTAAGTAGGAAGATGCCTGTGAAGGTAAATTATTTATTGACCCAACAGGAGAAGTTAATTGATGAGATGGAACGTTTAGAGTTGTCCGTGCTACTTCCTACTACAGGGAGTGTATGGTTAGGACAGATGACAGTGCAACCTGATTTGAAGAGTAAGATAGCTGAAGCATTATTGAAAGATCCAGACTTTATTAAAATCATTCAATTGGTTAAGGCAGGTCATGAGGAGGATTTTACTATGGATGATGAAGATCTTTTACTGTATAAGGGCAATGTTTGTGTGCCAAATGTTGATGATTTGAGGAAGGATGTTCTTTATGAAGCTCATCATTCTTGTTATACCATTCATCCTGGTAGTAACAAGATGTATCAAGACCTCAAGGATTTATTTTGGTGGTCTGGGATGAAGAGGAGTGTAGCTAACTATGTCTCCAAGTGTTCCACTTGTCAGTTGGTCAAAGCTGAACATCAAAGACCAAGTGGTTTACTTCAGCCCCTACCTATTCCAGAGTGGAAATGGGATGATATTGCTATGGATTTTGTATCGGGTTTACCCAGATCTAGGAAGAGTCATGATGCTATTTGGGTAGTCATAGATAGGCTTACAAAGTCTGCTCACTTTTTGCCTATCCGATTGACTGATTCAGTTGAGAAGCTTGCAGTGTTGTATGTGGCTGAAATTGTACGTTTACACGGTGTGCCTAAATCTATAGTGTCTGATCGAGATGGTAGATTTACTTCTAGACTTTGGAAGAAAGTCCAAGAGGCAATGGGCACAAGGTTGAAGTTTAGTACAGCTTTCCACCCCCAGACTGATGGGCAATCAGAGCGGACTATTCAAACCCTTGAAGATTTATTGAGACTGTGTGTACTTGACTTTAGCGGAGGTTGGGAATCTCATGTTCCTTTAATAGAGTTTGCTTATAATAATAGCTTTCAAGCCAGCATAGGAATGGCTCCTTATGAAGCACTCTATGGAAGGAATTGTAGGACACCTTTATGTTGGGCAGAAACTGGTGAGAGGAAGGTGATTGGCTCAAATTTGGTTGATGATGCTACAAATAAGATCAAAATTATTAAGGAAAGATTGCAAGCAGGACAGGACAGGCAGAAGAAGTACTATGATGCTAAACACCGTTTTGTGGAATTCAGCGTAGGAGACTTTGTTTCATTAAGATCAGACCAATGAAAGGTGTACTTCGTTTTGGCAAGGTTGGCAAACTTAGTCCCCGCTACATTGGCCCTTTTGAGATAGTAGAAAGGATTGGGAAAGTGGCCTACAGATTGGCTTTACCCACTACATACGCTGTCCACAATGTTTTTCATGTTTCCTCTTTGAGGAAGTTCATATCAGATGATCCTTCTAAAATCATAACTGAACATGTGGAGATTCAGCCAGATCTTACTTATGTTGAGAAACCAGATCGGATTTTGGAGTTCAGTGTGAGACAACTCAGGAGTAGAGAAATACCATTTTTTTGCATAAGAGGTTGTTGGGTTAGCTAAAAAAAGAATGCAGTGTAAAAGCAATACTTTGGAGTTGTTTGGATGAGTGTAAAATAAATTCAAGTGAGTGATTTTTTTTTTGTTTAGTTTGAAGTAAAATGAATGTAGTGTAAAGTTTAAAAATGGGTGACGGTGGTGGTGGTCGGCAACTGGCGGTGGTGGCCAGAGGGTGGCAGCAGTGGTGGTCGGGGATCGGTGGTGGAAGTGGCTGGCGGCGGAGGTGGTTGGCGACCAATGGTGGTGGTTGGAGGGTAGGGGCTGGGGCAGACGGTGGTGTCCTGTGGCAAATGGAGGTGGCCGGTGGCGGCAAGCCAGGCTGCTTGAGGTGTAAAGCGCTCTCGCTCAAAACTGAGCAAGTTTGGTTTACTTAAAGAATGAACTAGAATGGTTAACACTATATTTATTTTACTTTGCATTAATTTTTCATCCAACCAACACCAAAATTATCAAAACCCTTGCATTTGGAATACTTTATACCCTAAAGTATTCTAACCAACCAACCCCTAAAACTAACTAGATTTCATGCCAATAAGATCTACCATGAAAGTGATAATATAATTTCCCAAAATCAACAAAAATATAAAATGATCCTTGATAATTGATTTTTTTAGTTTAGGGCAAAAAGGTGTACACAAAAGTATATTGACATTGTTTAAAATATGTAAAATTGAGCACTTGTTAGTATTAAAAAAAGCTAGGGAGTGGCTCAAGAGTTTTCAAATAAAATAATATTAACAAAGATCAATATAGACTTCATACCTTTCTATATTGTTATCAAAATATATTATAGTTTTTTTTGCAAATGTAGTTCTAATTAGTAAGATAGTCACTCAAATAAATGAAAATTTTAAGCAATGGTGAAAATATTTTAAAGATGGACTAGATTTAGTATAATAAAGACCAAGTATCTAATATACAAGTTAATGGGTATGATAAATAAATATCAATTAATATTATTAGGATATAAAGTGATACAGGATAGGAGTAGGTTTACATATCGTGGATCTATTATATAGAAGAATGAAAATATAGATGAAGATATAACTTTTAGGGTTAGGGCTAGATAATTAAAAAAAGAAGGTGCCTCGGGTATTATACATAAGATAAAAAAATGGAGACTTATTGTAAAACCCGAAATTCGTCAATTGAGTGCGTCGCACGCATATCGATGCGTCGCGACGAACTTAAGTGAAATTTCGACGTCGTCGGAATTCGACGAAATAAATTTCGTTAGATTCGTCTCGAAATTTCGAGCGAAATGGTATAAAGAACTTATATTTAATTTCGCTCGGTTTTGGAGATATAAATTACCGAAGAAGATTTAAGTAACATTTATGCTAATTTCCCCTTTTACCCTTAGAGCCCTTAAGGAAATATTAGGGGAAAAGGGCACATGCGTAATTGGCATTTCATTTTCTCTAAAAGCCATCTTAAGGGACCGAATTATTCGGTCCCTTGTTGTGTTCTCTCGGCCGAAAGAAGAGAAGCGGACGGGAGAGAGGGGGAGGGCGACGGGAAACGCACGAAAGCCGGCGATTTCGGCGAGATCCCGGCAAAATTCTTTAGAGAAAGGCAAGAGGAAGACTTGGGGTAAGTATTCCTTCAAACATTTGAAGTTATTCTTGAGTTTTCTTGAAAGAAAACTTTAGGGTTTGTGTTTTTTTTAGAAATTTCTTTAGGAAAGCTTTAGAGATTTCTTTAATCTATGTTTTCCCTACCTTACATGTCAAAATTTTAAGCAAAAGAATGAAATCCGAAATTAGGGTTTGATTTTTCTTGATTATTTCTTTAGCAAACCTTTAGGGTTTGTGTAGGAATGTATTTTAGTGAAATTTCAAGATGATTTCTTAAGGGAAAACCTAGGATCCGAATTTTAGGCTTTCTCTTTTTGACAAAATTTTTATTGGAATGAGTAGAGGAGCTTAAGGGAAGACTTTTGATATGAAATATGTAATTTTTCATTTACCAAATTTGAGTGGAAAAATTAAGGAAAGTCTAGGGTTTTTCAAAATCTAATTTTTATAGGACGCATGCTTCCTAATTGGGTTCCTAAGGGTTTCAAGAGGCCTCTAATGTCAAATTGGAGAGAAAAATTATTTTTCCAAATTTTAATTTAACATAAATCCGAAAATAAATGAATATTATTGATTAAATAAATAAAGGGGAGGTTTTAGCATGCTTAAGGAAAGATTTGGGCAAAAGATGTAAGTCAAAATTTTGGGCATTTTTCTTAATCCGAAAATTTTTAGATTAAATGTTTTATTTACAAAATAAATGAATGTATAAGAGGGTATAAGATGATGTGTAGGGATTTTAGATGTTAAGGATTGAGGCTAATAATCGTTTATCACGTTACTTTAGGTCTTGAACCGTAGAAGGAGACAAGACTGTTGTAGGGAGAGCAAAGAAGGTGTAAGGTAAGTGATTCTATTTGCTAAAACAAGTATATCTTTATTGTTCAAAAGTTTTATGCTATGTTTAATGTTTCCATTTCATACAAGAATACTTAAAGATGCATTTCATGGAACAAGGGTATTAAATGATACATTTCATGCAAGTGTTACTTGAATGTTAAGCATTGGTACTTAGAATGAAAAGTTCAAAACGGTCATTAACCTATTATATGTATTTCTTTGCATTATACGCATGTAACATCGTTTGTGATTGTTGATGACGGAGTATCAAGAGGTTATATACCGCCTTTGAGGCAAGATGGAATTATATGAAAATGTTATGGCCATGAAAGAAAGAAATGTACCTGATCAGTACGTTCGATACTCCGGGACGGATGTTTATATTATGACATTACAGTTAATCTATGCATCACATATCATATTTTAGACAAGTAAATGGCATATCATGTTCAATTTAACATTTAAACACTTATTAACTCATGTGTAGAATATTATTTCACAAAATATGTTCTTTCATAGATATACAAAGTTTAGCTATAGTTATCACTTGCTGAGCGTAGCTCATTCCCGAGTTTTGGGAAAATTTTCAGGAGAACCTAGTAGAAGAGATGGCTGAAAACCCAAGGTTCACTTACAGGCGTCGTACTCCGGGTGACAGGTTCCTTTTATTGTCTTGTAGTTGTAGTTTTGTTTATGTGATTTTTGGATGGCGTACAGAGTAAGTGTCAAAACTTTTGTTATAGCCATCTTGTACATTATGTTAGACATATGTGGTGTTATGGAATTGTGTTATTAGAGGCGCTTTGTTTTTGTCATGTGAAGATTTCTTTGAATAGTATTATTTTACTTGAAGAAGGATGAATTACTTATTACATGTCCGATCTCGTTCCCGCCTCGCATCTACGAGCTAACCGGGCCGGGTCGTGACACTTATAAATAAATTTTACTAAATTGCAATTGTGTCATCAATTTTGTATGGATTTGACGATTGGGAAATAAAAAACCTTTGATTATTAAGTTAAGTGTGGTAGGAAGGAAAATGTTGATATGACATGCGACAAAACTAGAAAAAGTAAATTAAAGAATATATATTACAAAAGCAACTAGAGTGGCATCTACTACATATAAGATAATTAAAAATAAGCTTAAGTGGTTTGGAGATGTATAAAAAAAGATAAAATGAGGATTAAATATGAGAGCGATAAACATGAGATAAATTGGATAGAAGTTGTTCCAAATGATGATGAATAGTTTCAACAGCACAAACAACATGGATAAATAGAAAAATGAAAATTCATAAAGTCAACACCAAATAGTTAAGGAAAAGGCCAATGATGATGATTACTTGGAACTCGCCAATGCCTGGATAGCGCCATCCATGCTTTTCTGGATAAGATGGGAAGCGTAATTCCCCACAAGGCCCTAGTCCAACTTCAATCTCAGAAAAAATGCCACTCACAAAAAACTCATCAAATTCCACGCGAAAGCTTCTCATAAAATCAAAGTAGACCTGCAACAAATGTATGGAAATTCTCTAAGAAAGCAGCTCAATTTTTTTCACATCAAGAAAATCAAAAAGTGCAACTAATTTGAAAATAACTTAGTAAGTGATGTTTGTTTAGAGGTGGTATTGCAAACATACAATGTTTTAAAAGCAAGAAATTGACATGAGGGCCCTTCTAGTCAGTTTTTTCCTTTTATTTATTAGATTTAAATGAGAATTTGACTCTTAACAAAACACAATGGAGGAAAATGATTCCGGTAGCCGACCCTACGTAATGAGATAAAGGCTTGTTGTTGTTGTTCAAAAAAAAAAAAAAAAAAAAAAAAAAAAAAAAAAAAAAAAAAAAAAAACCATTAATATGTGCATCCAAGAAAGCAACAAAAAGTACCAAACCATGAAAACAAATCTAGCGCTTAACACAGTATTGTTGCATGTTAATAAACAAATTATTCACCAAGAGGCCTTCTTTGAAATGGTATGGCAATGCTACCTCGCCACTGTCTGCGTCAAAGACAACATTGATCTGACTATCAATTGAACTTGAACTCCTTTCCAAAGGGTTCCAGCCATTCTATTTTATATTGACTCCTCTTGCAACCTTCTCCAATATAAATTTACTAACCCACTGCTTTCCGTTATATGTACACAGAAAATCTTAATCAAGAAAATGATTGCATCTTAATTAAATATTATTTTGTTGGTATGAAAGAAAAAAATAAATAGCAAGCACCATTACCTCAACTGCTGTCCGGCCCCCAAGAACTCTTTCCTTGTCTATCCCCCATGTAAGGCACTCCGGATTGCGCCCTCCCTTCCTATTAGTGAAATAAATATCTGGGTTTTTCTTTCCAATTTCAGACACCCAAATAGGCAGAGGAATGTACACATCATCTCCCACATTTCCTCCACATTCATGAAAAGACATGACCACCTAAAAAATGTGTAGTAAAAATATAATAAAAGTCAAGAGAAACACAAATAAGTTGAAACAAAAGGAATAAAGCCTAATATGATCAGAAACATAAATATGCAAATCAATCATGCTTACCAAAAAGTACAATTTTTTTAATAAAGTTATTTCATTAGTAAAAGTTGTGGATCCATGTTTTCTTTCACAACACAAATCTTCAATGGGGTCAAATTCTTCTCAGCTAAAGACCTCTGACACGAGAAAGGCCATCTATAACTAGCCCATTGAAGTATAGCAAACAAAAGTTAGTGAAACTAGCTTGAATAATCCAATTTGCCTGATATGGAAGAAATTATATCAATTGTACCTAATCCAGAAACCGGAGGAACAAAATATAAAAAATAAAAAGAAAGGAATAACAACAATATCAGAACACTTACCTGCAGTTTAAGGCTTAATTCTTGCACCATCTGAAAAAGCTGCTTGTAACCTTGCCAATTGTATTTTTGTGGGCCATTGGCCTCCACTATTCCCCACCAACAATCAACCATAACACCATCAACATTTACAGATTTTAGTACCTTCAACTGCTCCCGAAGCGCATCTGCATCTACCAACTCACACTTCATACTGATGGCACCTAACTACGTCATTCAGATTTGCAGCAAAGCAAGGAAGGGCTCAGAAATTAAATGCCTAACTTTGATTCTATAGGAAAAATAGTTTTCAGTGAATTAAATAAGGTACAGAATGATTTGTAGGCTTTATTGCTAAAGCAGAATTGAAATAGAAGCACTGCAAGGAAATCAGAAGAAATGATACTCACAGGCAACATTACATAAACTGGAACGCATGGGGTTCCAGAAAAATCACGCTCTGGTCTCCTTGTAAGTTTAACATCCAACTATAACACCCAAAGAAAAGATAAGCAGTACAGGAAGTTAGTGATAACTATCTGATGCAGGACTACGTAAATGAAATGCGCTTTAACTCATATGGATTTTGCACAACTTATGATTAGAATAATTCTAGAACAAAACCACTAGCAAATTCAAACAATGAATCAAAACAATTAGTGGTTATCCGCTTAGGCTAAATCACGTGGTGAGAGTTTTGAAAACTTCCAAAATAAATAGGAAAACAACACAACGAATAGTAGTAGCTTTCAAAATAATCCCTAGTCTAACAATGAGAATTAGAAAGCGTAGAGGTGCACTCAAATCCTACGTTTATTAAGCTAAGCAAGAGCAATGAGGAGGAGTCCGTCGTGACTGGAATCAAATCAAGAGGAGTTAGACTAAAAGAAGTAAGATGAAAGGAGGAAGAGAAACCTTCGTCAAGGAGAGGTGGAGATCCTCCACTCGATGCCCTCGAAGTGTTCGTCGATAGCTTCCACCAAAGTATCTAGGATCCGCTCCAAGTAGTCTTCAACGGTGTGGTCAATCCTCGGATTCACGTCGAAGAAAGTTGATCGTAGGATGTCGGTGAAACCGTCGTCGTCTCAAGTTATTCCATACTCAGTCTCCGGATCCGTCATTCATGGATGATTGGAGTAGAATCTCCTTAGCCCTTGATACACCTCTCGAATGGTAGCAAAGAAAAAGAAGTTTCACTTGCAAGTGGAGATAGGTTAAGTCCCAAGTCTCCTTTCAAATTTCTGAAAAGAATTTCAGATTTTGGAGTTGAAGTCTGAGAAGAATTTCAGAATTCTATGCTTGGGAGCAAGGGGAATTGGAAGGAGAACTTTAGCCTTTACTCAAGCAAGGTATTACCGTGAGAGAGAGGGGATTGGAGAGAGAGAGAGAGAGAGAGAGAGGCAGCATAAGAGGGGCGGCGGTATGGGGTGAGACCTAGGGGGGAAAAGTTATTTCCTAACTCAAATTCCAGATTTAGGAAATAAAACAGTAGATCGGGCTTAGGGAATTTCAGCTAGGAGTAATGATAGGGATTTGAAATTATTTCCCAAAGCAATAGTGGGAGATTTAGGAAATAATTTTTTAATTAAAGCCACGAAGGATAGGGGAGGGGTCGGCGGCATCCATAGGGGGAAGATGGGTTTAATGCAATCAATGGCTTACTTAATTTGGGATTTAGGATTTAGGAAAAAAGTATTTAAATCCGATTTGAATTTGAAATTCAAATAGAATTCATTTAGAAACTTTCCAAAAATAGAATGATAAATTAGGAAAGATTTCAAATTTCAAATGTTGAATTTGAATTTTGAAAATCTGCCCAAAATTAAGTCATCCCAATTAGGCAAGGATTTAATGGGAAAGAGGAAGTGGGGTCCGGCGGCCAGGGGGTTATGGCCGGCAGTATGGGGAGGTTGGGTGTGGGCTCGGCTGGGAGAAGGGAGGAGTTTGAGGGGACTAGCCAACGGCTGCTTGGAGGCGGATGGGGTGCTCGGTTGGGTGAGGGGTTGCCGGCGGTGGAGGTAGGGAGAAGGGAGGAGGAAAAAGTGGAGGAAAACCAAGAGCAACCGGTGGTGACTGTTGGGTACGACGGGTGGCCTCTCCTAGGCTCCACCAAGCTCTCAAACTTTCTCTCAAGCTCTCACATAAGCTTCAAGAACACAAATGCATGAAAAATTCTTCATAATCATTCATTAACCATGAAATAATAAGCAAAGGGCTATATATAGCCAAGTACAATGGACTCAAACTAAATAAAAGACCAAATTGCCCTTTGGGCTCATACATGACACTTCCCACTAAAGGGGTACAAACGGAAAGACCAAAATAACACTAAGCAAATAGAAAATACATAAATAATGAAATAATAAAAAGGACTCAAAAATACAAAGACTCGATCGTGGCCGTAGATCGACGGCCATGCCTCTGATAGACCTTCCATGAGCTGATGTCCCCATCACTATCAACAATTGGCTTTCCATAAAATTGCTCAGTCGAGTAATGTAAAAGTTTCAAGCTATATGTCATAAATAAATCACTGAAGTTAAAAGTAAAAAAAATTGACGTAACGCATACAAGGAGCAATAAAAAGCCATTGATTAAATTTCTCTGCGGTAACCAAGTTGAGGATTGATGACACAAATTTTCAGAAATTTCAGAACTTCTATAGGACGTTGTGATACAATACATGGAGTCAGGCTTGCTCATAATCATCCATCATGATCATAATCTAGATTTTTTTTATTAATTTAATGTTTAGCATTTGATGCATTTAGGACGTACTGTCTTTTCCATATTTGTTTTATATTTCATTTGGTTATTAAGGGCATTCTGGCATATGTACCACTTTCTTGAAATAACGAAGAATATTTCCATTCCTTCCATGTACATGCGGCAATTGATGGCAGGATTTAGACAAGCTACCATGGGGCGGAAATCTTGGCATTCCTGCACATGGTGAATTGCCAAGGTTGGCATGTATGAGGCTGCAATAGTTGGGGCTCCCTTTGATCGCAAGCATGGTTACTTCTCCACCTTTGGACGGCATCTTATGGGTTTGGGCAAATTTAGTAGGCATGTACAATATTGTTTCATAGATATTCTATCATCCATGTTAGTAATTTTTTAGTGTGATTGTTGTGATATTGCTTCTTTTTTTATATAGTTTACTAGGGGTGTTAAAATAGGTTTTCGGATCGGGTAAGATCAAATCCGAAATTGACACGCTCTTAACATGCCCGGCCCAACCCTGACCCGTTTGTACAAACGGGTTAAAATCTTGACACGACCTGACCCGGCCCAACCCGCTAACTTGGTTAAGTGTGAGCGGGTGAGCGAGTGCAAGCTAGTGGGCGATGGCGAGTGCAAGCAAGCAGGCGAGGGCAAGGGCAAGGGCAAGCGTGAGCAGCGTGACGAGTGCGAGCACGAGTGAGATGCAACCGAGCAAACATTTGTGTCAAACAGGATGGACGAGTGAGAATACGACGAACAGGTCACGACTTTATAAATTCTCAAACTCTTCTTTTATATGACAATACTCAACAACTTCTAGCAAATATGATGCAATGTGACTATTTGTGCTTCTCAAAAACAAAAATAATAATAAAAAAAAGTTCCAACTCGTAGAAATTGGAATTCCAAAGATGACAAAATAGACTTTAAATAATCCGAAATGGCAAGAGGTCATTGAAGAGGAGGTGAAAACTCTTGAGACAAACGAAACATGAAAGCCATTAAAATAAAAAATCCAAGGATGTCATCTCTATGGGATGCCAATCAGTCTTCACTATAAAATATAGATCAAATTAATCCATTGGAAGATATAAAGAACAATTGATGCAAAAGGATTCACCCAAACTGATGTGATCAACAATTCTAAAATTTTTACTCGTGACAAAACTTTGCACAATTCAAGTCCTTCTTCAATAGTAGTCAAACTTGACTGGCACTTCACCAACTGGATTTTAAAATTGTATTATTTCCTGATAACTTAATTGAGGAAGTCAACATGCATCCTCGTCCAGAATTCAGTGACTTTAGGAATACAAACTTAAATCTACAAATTGAAAAAATATATTTATTGGCTCAAACAATCGCATATATGCTGCTTCAAAAGGTTCACAAAAACTGTTAATTAATAGGGGTTCAAATAAACCCGCTATGATCACACATTGTTCTACAAACACAAGGATGCAAGTCTAACATACTAATTATGCATGTTGATAACATCTCTGTTATAGGAGATCATAATTTGAAGGTAAGTAACTTGAAGAAAAACTAGCAAAAGGTTTTGAAATCAAAGACCTTAGACATCTCAATTATTTTCTTAGAATGAAAATATCTACGAACAAATATACTCTCATCATCCCTCATAGAAGGTATATTCTAGATCTCTTAAAAGAAACCAACTTAAGAAGAAGCAAATTGATTGACACTCCAACTAATATTTAGTTATGTTAGCACCAATTCTCCAATAGATGGCGGAGGATACCAAAGGTTGGTGGGAAAACTCATCTATTCGACTCACCCCATGCTTGGCATAGTGTTTGCTATAAGTTTGGTAAGTTAGTTTATGCATGCCCCTTACGAAAAACAGATAAATGTCATTACTAGGTGATGTAGAACTATATGCGTAATTGGAGATTTGCACAAAAAGGATTTCAAGAGCAACTTTAGATTCTTGTTAAAGCGATTAAAACAACAATGTAAAACAATTAAGTAGTTATTTCACTTAGGCTAAACTTCACAAGAGACTAAGCTAGATCAAAACACGTAGAAAAATAATAAGACGTTGCATGCGAAGTAGTTTCCAACTTAACCCTTGTTTAACAACGAGATCTAAAGCGAAGAAGTAACAAATCCTACGAATGCTAGTGGATGGCATTAAAGGGACACAATTTCTCGCTTTGAACAGATCCTCATGAAGAATTCGGAATTCAAAAGTAAAAGAATCAAGAAAGAAAAGGATCACCTTCACGGAGAGACGTCGTAGAAATCCCCACGTACTTCCCAAGTGTTGATTCCAAAATCTGAAATTGTATTCAGGGCCTTCCTCAAGAAATCTGAAATTTTCTGAATTTCCCCTCAAAATTCTGAGAAGAAATCTAGCCTTCAATGTATGGAAGGGATGGACTAGAGGGGAGCAAGGGGAATACCGTGAATCACAAGCACTTTGCTGGTGGGGAGGAGTGGTGAGAGGGAAGGGAGATTGCGGGTAACAGAGGAGAGGCCGGCGGGATTAAGGAGTGGGATTTTGATTTCCTGAGACCAAGCTTTGGGTTTAGGAAAGCAAATTAGTGAATAGTTATTAGGGGGTTACGGCAGAGGGAGTTCGAAGAATTGGAAATTATTTCCTAAAATTAGAATGGCTTTTAGGAAATAAATTTGAAAAGGAGTTGATGAGGGAGAGTTATGGGGCCGGCGGCATGCAAGGGTGCTGGGAGGGAAAATTAGAGAATAAGTAAACTTCATAATTGAGTTTCTTAAGATTGGGAAGAATTGACTTATTCCTCTCTTAATCAAAATTCAAATAGGAGCCCAATAAATGATTTTCCTAAAATAGGATTGGTATATTAGGAAATATTTTGAATTTCAAATATTTGAAGTTTGAATTCAAAATGTATTCCAAAATATATAAAACCAAAATAGGAAACAAAATAAAAGTGGGGATGAGGGTTGTGGTGGTCGGCGGCAAGGGAGAGTCGGCGGCTAAGTGGGAGTTGGCCGGTGGTTTTGAGGAATCCGTGGATGGGAGGTGAACCCAGGTGGGGTTCGGGTGGGGGAATGGAGGTGGGGATTTGACAGGGTGGGCCTCGGGTGAGGAGGGGAAGTTGGCCGGCGGTGTAAGCACAAGAAGGTAGGGAAAAGGGAGGAGAAACCAAGAGCCACCGGTGGTGACTGTTGGGTACGACGGGTGGCCTCTCCTAGGCTCCACCAAGCTCTCAAACTCTCTTTCTCTTAAGCCATAACAAAAGCTCCAAGAAGAAGAAATAATGCAGAAAAAAAATCTTTGTCATTCATTCATCAATCCTCAAAATACAAGAAGGAGGCTATATATAGCCCCTTACAATATCATGAAAAATAAAAGACTAAAATACCCTCGAGGGGCTACAAGACTCAATCCCTCAAGCAAGGGTAAAAAGGGAAAAGTGCAGAAATAAAATTACATCAACTAAAACAAACATGCTGAAATCAAAAATACATCGGATACATCGTGGCCGTAGATCTACGGCCACGTCGACGGTAGACTCTCCAACTGATGTCCCCATCATTCTCCCGGGGTGGGAGAAAACTCGACTCCGTCGAGTAAGCGTCTCTCTCGTAAAGCTCCAAAGCATCCGGGTCTATCCGCTGCAGCTCCTCGCGGTCTATCCACGTGTCCTCCGATTCAGGTTTTCCTCTCCACCTGATCAAATACCTTCTCCTTCCTCCTTTTGTAGAGATAATGTCATCACTCAAAACTGTGTCCACTTTATCAGCCATGGGTAGTTTGGGAATGGTAGGAAGGGGGGGCAAGTTTGGGTTTTCCAATGGTGGGGTTATATCAGGCTGTTGCAAAAATGGGTTGGGTGGATTGAAATCAGGGCCTTCATATGCTACTAGATCCTCAATGTTAAAGGTCGGGTTGATGTTGAACTCCTCGGGGAGGTCTACCACATATGCATTGTCATTAATTTTCCTTAATATTTTGAAAGGCCCAGCACTCTTGGCGTGTAGTTTCTTAACGGTTCCTTGTGGGAACCGTTCCGGACGGATCCGCACCATCACGAAGTCACCTACTTTAAAAGTTTTAAGTCGTCGTTTTAAATCAGCATATAACTTGTAATCTTTGTTGCTCTTTTCAATATTTTGTGCAATTTCCTTATGCAGTTCATGCAGATGTGATGCAAATGCAGATGCAGACTCAGAAATTCTATACCTAGAACTCATAGGAATCAAATCTAAAGGTTGTCTAGGCTTAAACCCGTATACAATCTCAGAAGGACTTAGACCCGTGGTTCGGTTGACAGAATTATTGTACGCGAACTCAGCAGTGGGTAGGATAGTGTCCCAGTCTCTAATATGATCCCCAACCAAAGAACGCAGTAGGTTTCCCAAACTTCTGTTAACTACTTCTGTCTGACCATCCGTCTGTGGGTGAAAAGCAGAGGAAAATTGTAGCTTAGTACCCATCTTCATCCACAGGGTTTTCCAGAAGTAACTTGTGAACTTAACATCTCGATCCGATACAATGGTTTTGGGTAAACCATGCAAGCGGACAACCTCATTAAAATAAAGCTTGGCAATGTTAGAGGCATCAGATGTTTTGGAACAGGGGAGGAAATGAGCCATTTTGGAAAATCGATCTACGACGACGCATATGGCATCATTCCTTCGCAGCGTCTTTGGCAGGCCTAAAATAAAATCCATACTGACGTCCTGCCAAGGACAACTAGGTACAGGTAACGGAGTGTAAAGCCCAGTGTTCTGCTTGCGTTGCTTGGCTAATTGACACGTGTGACACCTAGCAACCAGTCTACCAACATCTCTCTTAAGGCTTGGCCAAAAGAAACGGTACTCAACGGCCTCAATTGTTTTATCTCTCCCAAAATGTCCAGCGAGGCCCCCAGCGTGAAGTTCCCACACAAGAAATTCCCTCAGGGAGGTGCGAGGTATACAAAGCTTTTGAGCTTTGAAAAGGTAACCATCATCCAAGAGGAAATCATCCACGAGGCGGGTGCTGCCCGTGGACAGGGAAGAGTAAATCTCTTTGAAGTCTGGGCACTCAAGATAATCCATCTTCATCTGATCGAAGCCCATGACTTCCACTCTCAACTCAAGAGTAGTCATCATCCGCCGGCTGAGAGCGTCAGCAGCCTTATTCTCGACCCCTGCCTTGTGTCTGAGAGTGTACGTGTACTCCTGAAGAAATTCTACCCATCGGCCATGCCGAGCATTAAGTTTCTTTTGAGAATTAATGTATCTTAAAGCCTCGTGATCCGAAAATATGACGAACTCTTGCGGGAGCAAGTAGTGTCGCCAGTAGCGAAGGGATTGGATCACGGCGTAGAATTCCTTATCGTACGTGGAGTAACGCTGCCTAATTTCATTCAGCTTCTCGCTGAAATATGCTACCGGGTGACCCTCCTGGGAGAGGACTCCTCCAATTCCGACCCCCGAAGCATCGCAGGTCACTTCGAAGACTTTAGAGAAGTCAGGAAGTCTCATCACTGGGGCTTCCACCATTCGTTTCTTAATCTCATCGAATGCTCTGGTAGCAGCCGGGGTCCAATGAAAATCACCCTTCTTAAGACAATCAGTGATAGGAGATACTATGGTGCTGAAATTTCGGATGAATCTCCTATAGAAAGTAGCTAACCCATGGAAGCTGCGAACTTCCCGGATGTTCTGAGGGACGGGCCAGTCAACTATGGCTCTAACCTTCTCGGGGTCGGCAGAAACACCTCGTGCCGATACAATAAAGCCCAAAAAGATGACTTGGTCCACTAGGAAAGTACATTTCTTAGGATTGGCATAAAGCTGTTCTTTCCTCAAGACATCACAAACCTGCCTAAGGTGGTCAAGGTGCTGATCAACAGATTGGCTATAGATAAGTATGTCATCAAAATAGACGACAACAAACTTACCCATAAAGGGGCGCAACACCTGAGTCATAACCCTCATAAAAGTGCTAGGGGCATTACTCAGTCCAAAGGGCATATCATAAAGGCCATCTTTTGTTTTGAAAGCGGTTTTCCACTCATCACCGGGTCGGATCCGGATCTGGTGGTACCCACTCTTAAGGTCAATTTTGGAGAATAAAGTTGCACCCGTCATCATATCGAGCATGTCATCGAGTCTTGGAATAGGGAATCGATATTTGACGGTGATCTTGTTGATAGCACGGCTATCAACACACATTCTCCAAGTTCCGTCCTTCTTAGGTGTGAGAAGGGCCGGTACCGCACAGGGACTAAGACTCTCCTTAATGAAACCTCGCTGCAGTAACTCGTCAACCTGCTTCTTAAGCTCGGCATGTTCCGAGGGGTTCATGCGGTAGTGGGGCAGGTTTGGTAGGGAGGCTCCAGGGACGAAGTCGATAGCATGCTGAATATCTCTAAGCGGTGGTAACTGATCGGGGAGATCATCGGGAAAGACATCAGCATACTGCCCTAAAATAGGTTGTACCTCCTCAGGAATGGGCTCGTCAGATTCAGGGGAAATCTCACGGCCAACTAAGGCAAACAGAGGGGCGCCTTGGGAAACTTCAGTAATTAGAACCTTGGCGGTGACAAGGTTCACCCCTTTTTTGGATTTGGTTGGGTTGGATTTCGTGGTATCCGTAACCCGGGGTTGTGATGGCAAGAGCTTAATCTTTTTGCCCACATGTTCAAACACACAGGTGTTTGAACGACCATAAATGTGGACATCGTTATCGTAGATCCAGGGGCGACCTAGCAAAATTTGTCCAACATTCATGGTCAACACATCGCACCAGACATTCTCCTTGTAAGAGGCAAAGGAGATGGGTACGTGGCTTCGTTCCTTCACCTCCAAGGCGTTGGAGTTGACCCACGATACCTTATACGGGTTGGGGTGAGGAACGGCAGACAGACCTAACTGGGATACCATGCTGGAGGAAACAGCATTAATGCAACTACCACTATCCACTATGACTTTACAGTTCTTGTCTTTGATTTTGGTGTAGGTATGGAAAATCGTGGTCCTACGCCAGTCATCAGTGGGTGTCGGGTGTGATAGTGCACATCTCACCACGCAGATGGGAGAGGTATCCGGCTTTTGAAGGCAATTGAGGACCGTAGTGTCGTCCTCCTCCTCGAAGTATTCGCCTTCTTCTTCAACTTGGTGGACCTGATCAACCTCAGGCTCAAGATCGTCCTCAGTTACTTCCTCAACGATCGAAACCTTGTAAGGACTGGAGCACTGTGAAGCGATATGCCCATACCCCTGGCATCGAAAACACTTGGTTCCGGGACTAGGCCGAGGGGCATCCGTGGTAGGAGGCTTACTTCTAGAATCAGATCTAAGTGCAGGTGGACCCGTGGGTGGTCGGGTCGTGCTCCCCGAAGTAGGTCGTGAAACAGGAGGGTGCGAGGTGGAACTACCGGCTGATCTATACGAAGGTCTAGAGTCATGAGATCGACTCGGATGCTGAGAACGGGACTCCTCTAGATCAAGCACTAGGCTGTAGGCGTTCTCCAGAGTAGTGACATTCCGGGCAAAAAGTTCATTGCGTAAGTATTCTCGCAGTCCGGTACGAAACATCGACAAAATTTGCGCGGGGGTGGTTGAGGTCTCCCCTTTGCAACGAATCAGGTAATCATCGAAGGATGCTATGTAATCCTTAACGGGTTTGCTTCCTTGGGTAAGTCGATTCCATCTGTCAAGGAGTCTAGGGAAGTAAGACGGAGGTAGATACTTCTGTTTAAGCTCACGCTTCATGGACGCCCAATCAGTAATGGGGTACTCGTTGCGGGACTCCCTAAGACTTTCTAAGTTCGACCAGAATTGGCTAGCCCTTCCAACAAGCTTCATCTCCGCGAACCTAACCTTTCTAGCTTCAGAAATATTATACCACTTGAAGAAGCTATCCATACCTTTGATCCAATCAAGGAAGAGTTGCGGATCTAAGGTGCCATCGAAAGTGGGTGCTTCTACCTTGATATTCTTCATCAAGTGTATGTCGGGGTCATGGTTGGTGTCGTGTATGTAATGAGGATTTCGGTAAGGGGCACGCGGGGGCCCATCATCTTGAAAAGTATCATCCTCATACATGGAAGGTGGCCGAGAAGGTGTGTAGAGGGGTGCTTGGTTCTTACCTCGTTCTAGGTTGTCGAACCTATCAGTTGTCTGTCGCCGAAGTTCCGCTAAGTCTGACTGGTTCTCTTTAAGTTGCTGACTAATCGCACCCATTTGACCTACCAACAGGTCTAAAGTCCTGCTAAGTTGTTCCGGGTCCATTTTTAAACACTGTGGGGTACCTAGAAGGTTTTCTAGGAAGTGGACAGCAAACCTACAGCAGGGAAAACACTCTATCGGGACTCTAAATGGTGCTGGAAACTCATGGACAGCAAGCTACAAAGAAGGGTTAACGTCCTAAATGCAAATACTGAAGTGGGGAAGGGAATGACAGCACTTAGGCACCTAAACAGTGAACCTACAGCACACTATATGTTGCAGGAAATAATGTGGACAGCCACTAAACAAGGTGCAAAGTGATTCCTAGACAACTAGACGAGTTAATACTAAGAGGGCAGCAAATACATGGCAAAACCAACACGTATTGCTTACTAAATGCATGCAGAATTTTCTGGACAGCAAATGTAAGTGTCGATTAAAATGTTTCTATAGATGTTATGCATGCCAAAATAGTTATGCAAGCCTAATTAATAGCCTAGGATGAATTCTAGCAAAAGTATCGCATGCTAGCCATGCTCTGATACCAAGATGATGTAGAACTATATGCGTAATTGGAGATTTGCACAAAAAGGATTTCAAGAGCAACTTTAGATTCTTGTTAAAGCGATTAAAACAACAATGTAAAACAATTAAGTAGTTATTTCGCTTAGGCTAAACTTCACAAGAGACTAAGCTAGATCAAAACACGTAGAAAAATAATAAGACGTTGCATGCGAAGTAGTTTCCAACTTAACCCTTGTTTAACAACGAGATCTAAAGCGAAGAAGTAACAAATCCTACGAATGCTAGTGGATGGCATTAAAGGGACACAATTTCTCGCTTTGAACAGATCCTCATGAAGAATTCGGAATTCAAAAGTAAAAGAATCAAGAAAGAAAAGGATCACCTTCACGGAGAGACGTCGTAGAAATCCCCACGTACTTCCCAAGTGTTGATTCCAAAATCTGAAATTGTATTCAGGGCCTTCCTCAAGAAATCTGAAATTTTCTGAATTTCCCCTCAAAATTCTGAGAAGAAATCTAGCCTTCAATGTATGGAAGGGATGGACTAGAGGGGAGCAAGGGGAATACCGTGAATCACAAGCACTTTGCTGGTGGGGAGGAGTGGTGAGAGGGAAGGGAGATTGCGGGTAGCAGAGGAGAGGCCGGCGGGATTAAGGAGTGGGATTTTGATTTCCTGAGACCAAGCTTTGGGTTTAGGAAAGCAAATTAGTGAATAGTTATTAGGGGGGTTACGGCAGAGGGAGTTCGAAGAATTGGAAATTATTTCCTAAAATTAGAATGGCTTTTAGGAAATAAATTTGAAAAGGAGTTGATGAGGGAGAGTTATGGGGCCGGCGGCATGCAAGGGTGCTGGGAGGGAAAATTAGAGAATAAGTAAACTTCATAATTGAGTTTCTTAAGATTGGGAAGAATTGACTTATTCCTCTCTTAATCAAAATTCAAATAGGAGCCCAATAAATGATTTTCCTAAAATAGGATTGGTATATTAGGAAATATTTTGAATTTCAAATATTTGAAGTTTGAATTCAAAATGTATTCCAAAATATATAAAACCAAAATAGGAAACAAAATAAAAGTGGGGATGAGGGTTGTGGTGGTCGGCGGCAAGGGAGAGTCGGCGGCTAAGTGGGAGTTGGCCGGTGGTTTTGAGGAATCCGTGGATGGGAGGTGAACCCAGGTGGGGTTCGGGTGGGGGAATGGAGGTGGGGATTTGACAGGGTGGGCCTCGGGTGAGGAGGGGAAGTTGGCCGGCGGTGTAAGCACAAGAAGGTAGGGAAAAGGGAGGAGAAACCAAGAGCCACCGGTGGTGACTGTTGGGTACGACGGGTGGCCTCTCCTAGGCTCCACCAAGCTCTCAAACTCTCTTTCTCTTAAGCCATAACAAAAGCTCCAAGAAGAAGAAATAATGCAGAAAAAAAAATCTTTGTCATTCATTCATCAATCCTCAAAATACAAGAAGGAGGCTATATATAGCCCCTTACAATATCATGAAAAATAAAAGACTAAAATACCCTCGAGGGGCTACAAGACTCAATCCCTCAAGCAAGGGTAAAAAGGGAAAAGTGCAGAAATAAAATTACATCAACTAAAACAAACATGCTGAAATCAAAAATACATCGGGTACATCGTGGCCGTAGATCTACGGCCACGTCGACGGTAGACTCTCCAACTGATGTCCCCATCACTAGGATTCTTAAATATCTAAAAGGAATCCCTAGAAAAAAGGACTTTTCTTTAATAAAGAAGAACTCATAATTATAGAAGCATATACTAATGTTGATTGGCTTGGGTCTATAGAAGACAAAAGACCCGCTTCTAGATATTCCACATACATACAGGTAATCTTATAACATGGAGAAGCAAAAAATAAAATGCCATGACAATGAGTAATGCAGAAGCAAAACTCAAATCATTGTCCAGGGGAATCATTGAATTAATCTGGCAAAAACTAATCCCAAAAGAACTTTACCTAACCATTAAGACTCTTGGATACTATATTGTGAAAACATAGCGATTGAACATCAACAAAGCACACATTCATATCCATCATAATCCGACTAAACATGTGCTGAAAGATCGATACTTCATTGAATATTAAAATGGAGATTTATGTGTTATATATATTTCTTCTAGCAATCAGATTGCAAAAATCCTAACCAAATGATTGGGTGTTTAGTAGGCATCTATAATATTATTTTCAAGATAAACTACCATCCAATTTTAGTAAATTTTAAGTGCAATTGCTATCATATTGTTTCTCTTCTTTCATGATTTATTACTTCTAGATTTTACCCATCATAAAACACTATAAATAGTGTCATGCTTTAATCGAATAAAGCATGGTCCAATCCACCAAAATTTCCCTAATTTCTCTACTTCTTTCTTACAGCAACATCTAATGACAAGATCCCTAAAATTGGTTGGTTAGGATCATTGGGTGCATTTACCAGGTATTGGGTGCCTCTACTTCTCGTTCACATCTAGGATCATCTCCCCTCTCACTCATCCCTTATCTTTTGGTTTCACTCTTCTCTTCTCTTCTATGGCTATAAATTTTCTTCTTCTCCCCTCCATCCAACAGCCAGCTTGTAACCCTTATCCTCCCACATGAACTGTAGGCTCTAGTAATGTCTCCTGCATAAACCACACAACTGCCCCCTCATTCCTTCAGGATCTACCTCATTCAAGATATATGAATGCCGCAAATTTTCAATCTTCCATCCAAGCCATCTAGCAATTTCCACTCTCCCATCTCTCCTAATCAAGCAACCATTGCACTTCTTGAAATCCCTATTGAAACACCACAATCCCTTGCCTTAACTATGAAAAATAGCATACGAAAAGGAATAAAATTATTGTTGTGACTTCACCTCCCACACATCACCGTGAGTATTCCCTTGCCACGTAAGTGATACTCTAAGTTTAACAATCTCCTATATGGGATCATTTTGGGTCAACCCAATTCGTGGATGTCACCTCCTCTCTTGCTTCAAAAGTTCATAATTTCTCAAAGTCTTATCTTAGATCCTAAAGGTGGTACACCCCAAAACACAAGACATAGCGCTATGACAGCTTTAACTTGCTAGATAATTTTAAAAATTTGAGGTCAAGTGATGTAGTTTTGTAAATCAAAGGAAGAAATTCATTTTTATAAATATATAAGCACAATTTTGTAACCAAATGATGTATGAAATGAAATTTTATCAAGATTATAAATATTAATAGTTTATCATCAGATGAAAAAAAAAAACCATGCCAATGAATACATTTAGAAAACTAAGAAAAGAGACTAATATAAATGTTTGAAACAAATAAACTACTATTAAAGTAACTAATATCCAAAGTTTCGAACCCAAAGCATACCTATTATTATGAATTTCTCCTATGTGACAGTTCACAAATCAAATTGGTTGGAACTATTAAGAAAATTAAAAAAAAAGAAAAGAAAAAAATTGCGTGCTTCCACAAAACTTGAAAGTTAAGGAATACCCTGACTTCAAAGTTGCTTTGCATCATCAGTTAGTATACCCTCTAGCTCTTCCACATAAGCAAGAGTACGCAAAATATCCATAGAATATGTTAAAAAAAACTCAAGTCAAGTCATTGATTGGATACTTCCGAAGTAATGAAATGTGAAGCACATAATGCACTCCATACATATATTCTAGTAAAGCTAATCCATAAGCAAGTTTTTCGGTCTTCTCAGTATGGGCTTAAATATCTTGGGCACTTTCCAATTTAACAAAATCAAGACACACAAACCATTGTACTACCATTTATGCACACAATAACAAACATCGAATTTCATGGATTGGTGCTTGGCATCATAATACTTCTTTTGTCTAGCTTGATAGCTCTCATTTGGTCACTAATCAACAAAATAATGTAAGTAACCTCATTAACCAATTACGAACCCACTATCCTTTTCTCAACAGACTCAACCCAACATGTAGGTTTTATGCACTTTCCCCCATAAGGTGTCTCGTGTTGTGTCATTCAAATGCTTGATTAGAAATTATTATTGTAGGAAAACTATATTAGAGATACATGCATTTCACAAGCTTTATCAAATTCAAAGGCACATACCGGATAGGATCTTCTAGAATATAAATATTCCTTTTTCGTCTTGTTGAATTGTATGATGACCTATAACTAGGCATACAAAAGGACACAATAAGGAAACAAATAACCGTAACAATACCTCATTATGAAGATAACTTTATAATGATATCTCCTCCCAATATTATGGGCTCCTACCTAAAAACCTAAACTATTAAATACGCCAACATTTAGCATTATCAAGCATAATGAAATTGGTTAAAATCTTAGATATTACGATAAATATTAATACAATACAATATACGCATACACTTAAATTGTTCAACCGCCACCAATGAGTTTCTTCAGGTTGAATTAGATGTCAAATGGCCTTTTATAGCAAATCGGGCATAATCAAATTATACTAAATCAACATGTCAAAAGAAGCGCATGTGTTGCAATCTTCCTTAAATCACCCAACCACTTGGAGCTTTGGGCACTTGCAGATAAAAATCGTGAGGAAGAATAGGTCATTTGACTTTGAGACGCAGGACATTAACTAGATGTTACTCTTCAAAACCCATCATCGCTAAATGCTCAAAAACAACGAGCATACCTTCTTCTTCTCACTAGCATCATTCCATATTCCGTCAAGGGGTAGGCCCTCGGCAGTCTTTTCCCCTTCGCCACTATCACTTCCAACGACCACCGCTGTCCGGCGATCGTTCCGGCCGGAGAAAGCTAACACGCTCAGTCCCTTGAAGCTGCGCTGCAGGGAGTAGGAGGAGCATACCCCAAAGGCAGGGGCTATGGCCTTGAGCCTAAGGCCTCCCGCCGGCGCAGCTGCTCCGACGAGTGCCCCGCCTAGGTAAACCTGGGTTGAGGAGAGGCAGCCCATCGGGGTTCTCTCAGAAGGTTACTCCGTTGTTCCAAAAATATTTTGGCTCATCTCATAAGAAATAATATACGTATAAATCTATATTATCTATTATAAAAGTAGCTTTTTTTTCCTTTCGCATCAAATTTTGACCATTCATTTTAATTAATTTTAATACGAAGTAGGGGTGTCAATTCGGGTCAACCCGTCGGATTAGGGTCAAACCCGACCCGACCCGGATCTAAACGGGTCAACCCGTCAGGTTCGGGTCGAACTCGACCCTATCCGGATCTAAACGGGTCAATCCGAACCCGACCCGTTTTTGCAAACGGGTCGAATATTTCAACCCGAACCCGACCTGGTCGGATTTAGTGGGATCGCGAGAGAGGGCGGAGCGGGATCGCGAGCGAGGGCGGGTCCAGCGGGATCGCGAGCGAGGGCAGAGCGGCCGAGCTGGTTCGCGTCTTTGCGAGCGAGGGCGGAGCGGGTTCAGCTGGATCACGAGCGAGGGTGGAGGTGCGGAGCGGATTCGCTTCTTCGCGAGCGACGGAGCAAGGGCGGAGCACGAGCGACTGCAGAAGGGATCGCGAGCAAGCCAGCGAGGGCGGAGCGCGAGCGACTGCGGGAGGGATCGCAAGCAAGTGCGGGCGACTGGGCGAGTAGGGCCGTAAATCGTGTTAAACGGGTCGACCCGCGGGTTGTCGGGTCAACTCGGACCCGACCCGTTTTTCAAACGGGTCAAAATTTTGAACCCGACCCGTTTAACAAACGGGTTGACCCGAACTCGGATTTTTCAGGTCGGGTTCGGGTCTGGTCAGAAATTGACACTCCTAACACGAAGTGTTGATTAAAAAATGACAATTAATTATTTACCTCAAGCTACATTGTAGTTGATATTTTGTGGGTTCAATTCTTCATTTCGCAAAAATGCTATTAGTGATTTTGATTGATGTAATTGTCTTGAAAAATTACCATTGCAAAATCATTTATATTATTTACTAATGCAAAGTCGTCTCTATATAGGAATCTAGATGGGAATTTTAATAAATATATAGTATATTTATTGTTGTGAATCTAAATATTTCCTCAAGAATTTTGAATACTTAAGTAAATCCTTTGATGAGCAGCTAATTTCCTTGAATAGTTAGAGGTGTTATGTTGTGTTCATTTTTAGTAAGACATGGGTTCATGATGCCACTTAATTTT
The DNA here is from genome assembly GCA_016618105.1 of Dendrobium huoshanense. Classification (NCBI taxonomy): domain Eukaryota; kingdom Viridiplantae; phylum Streptophyta; class Magnoliopsida; order Asparagales; family Orchidaceae; genus Dendrobium; species Dendrobium huoshanense. The sequence goes on along the minus strand of CM028345.1, from coordinate 51,988,700 downwards.
TCCTATGCGTTTATCTTTATTATTTTTAAGAAGTTTCTAGCTTTATTTGAAGACCAAATAAATAAATAATCTTGAAAATAAACGAAGGATTGAAATGAGTGCAAGATTTGCAATTTATTAGTTTTTGTCCTTCCAAATAGCTAGAATATTTGAATTGATGATCGGTGTAAAATGTTTGAGGATAATAACTATCATTCTTGTAAAAGGGATCATAGTTCAATTATCTCTCTTGATAAGAGATGCTATTCTTCTAAATCACTTATATAAGTTTGCAAATACCAATACTAGCACTATAAACATAACATATATTTGCATATTGTTGTTTTTTGGTTTTTGAATAAATAATATTATTGGCCAACGATGATGATTTTCAAGTCAGCCATTGTTTTAATAAGAACACCATGTAATATTTTTATATTTTCTTTTATGTTTATATGACATTTTAAGATGATCTAAAACTTCAGAAAAATCATAATTATCATCACTGAATATATTCATGTACAATAATCTAAAGAAAGATACTCTACTTTTCTTTGTTCATGAATCATGTTGTAAACTAAGCTACTTATTATGTCTCTTCGTCATCTTCTTTATCATCTTCTTTCTTTTTTGGAATATTATCTTTCTAAGTTTTGGGTGCCATACAATGTGCAATGTGATATATATTATTATTTTTTAAATTATAATCATTATTTTATAAGGTTATTGCATATGTATATTTTTAGCATGCGGGGTGGTTGTGGAAGATGTTTGTGTATTCAAAGATGTTTTTTCCCCTTTTTCAAATGTCATGATATTTTCTTGTTGTCTTCATCTTATCAATTGATGGCTCAAATGTTTAACTTACTAAACAAGTTGAAAATTTTATAATTGTATGTAATTTGTTCAATCGTTGATGCAATATTTGACACTTGGAATTTGGGAATGCTCATTTTATTGCTTCCTTTGAAGGTTTTGTTTTAAGTTGATTGCCTATTCATTAGTGAACAAAAAATATTCGACGAGACATACTTATTTAGTGTGTTATTATTGTATCATTGTAACATGCTTTTATTCTTATTTTCACAATGATTTTCATCTGGTTATTTCGATTGACTCTCTACTATTCCTGATTTAAAAATTAACTAATATTCTTTGTAAAATTGTGCTAATATAAAAAGTTTATAAATTTATGTTTGCATATATGCATTGATTGCTTTTGTATATTAAATTTTTTATAATTTTTAATAAGCATCTTCTTAGACTGTCCATAAGTTACACAAGTGCTTGATAAGTTAAACAAGTGCTTGATTGTATTAGTGTTTTCACTTCATGTGCTTTCATAGATTTAAATACGAGTAGTTTATTTGCGCTAATACCTTTAATATATAGTTAAGGAATAAATAATTAACCATTTAAAGATTGGGATATTAGCAAACATTTCAATGATATAAATAAATTTTAAAGAATGAAATTGTCAAATAAATACTAATATTATAATATCCTAACCACTAAACATTATGATAGAAAACAAAAATAATAAATTAAAATTGGATGCATATAAACTTTACATCATCATGTTTTGTTAAAAAATTTAGAAATAATTTCACATTAGTTTTATTCGTTATCCATTAGGATTTATTTGGTTGCTTGCACATAAAAACTTGTTTTGAAAATTCATGATTTCCTATGCTCATTTTGTACCAAAATGAAATGGTTATATATGAAATATTTTAAGGTTCGTGGATTTTAAAAATGGTGTTGATTTTTTAATATTTTGCTTATTATTAGAATTTTTTAAAAGTATTTATTAGGTAATATTCTTCTAAATTTTAAATATTTATTATAAATTTTCATTGAGATGTTGCTTTTTTTCTTTGTTATAATATTTTTAATGTTTTTATAATGAGCATATACATGAAAAGATTGGAGTAGCTCCAGTGGAAGATAATATTAAAGAGAGTCGTCTTAGATGGTTTGGTCATATTAGACAAAGGCCTTCCGATGACCCGATTAGAAAAGTTGAGGTATTAGACTTGACTTATGTTAAAAAATGTAGAGGTATACCTAAAAAGACTTGGTTAGAAAATATTAGAAATGATCTTTCTTTATTAGATTTAAATGAGAATTTGACTTTTAATCGGACACAATAGCGAAAAAGGATTCAAGTAGCCGACGGTTCTTTTCCGGTCGGCCGAACCCCCAAACTCGATATGGTTCTCCTCAAGCGCTCCATCCCCGCCAATCCAAAGAAGAGGCCTGGAATGCATAAAGCTGGGAAGTCAGATAAGGGTTTTGGGTTTGATGTTAATAATACCATTGGCAGGTAAATTTCTCTATCTTTACTTTTTAAACAAAGTCCATTTTAACTCGAGCTTAACAAGTTTAACTAAGTTTTTGCAGGGCAACCCTATAATTATTTCTTCTATTCCCCCCTTTGTTTTGTTTTTTTCATTCATAAGTACGATAGATGCAATCTTGTCATTGGAAAACCAATCATGGCATCTAATCTGTAGATATTTTCACAACATCATTATGCACCTCCGTTTTTCAGTATTATATGGAAATCGTGTCTTTGATTTCATTTGAGACGGTTTTTTTGTCGTCTTTTGAAGCAGCTTCTTAGTATAAAAATTAAAATTTTTGTGCTAGAAAGTTACTTCAAGAAACATTAAGAAAGTTGTCCCAAACGAAGCCTTTGTCTACCCAATCTTGCTTTCATACAGATAAACTCTTGGTCTTCAGATTGGATTGAGTTTTTCTCTGAGCATAGATTGGGCTATCAACTGAAGATAGCTTTGAAACGGTTTGGAGACTCTGAGATCTATGAGAAAAGGAAACTTAAAAAAGAAAAAGAAAAAAAGTAAGGTAACTATTTGCTGAAATGTAGCTTGCACTTATCATTAATAGGCATTTCATCTTTATATATTGTTGAAAGTTCTGTAAATAATGGTGCAGCATCCTTCACTCTGAGGAATAACTGCAAACAAAATAGGGGAAGAAAAAAAGGCTAATATTTGTACAGAAATTTGAAGGAATTTTTTTTATTATAAGGGTAAAAAAAATTAAAATATTTAAGTTATGAATTAAGTTATAGTTGGATGAGCAATTCACTTATTCATTATTTTCAATAGAAAATCATTGAGTTTTATCAAAGTGATTTTTTTTTTGTATTTTCTGCTTTCATCAGAAAATTACCCGGTTAACAGAGTAGAAGTATTAGATTTGACTTATTTTAGAGAGGTAGAGACAGACCTAAAAAGATTTGGTTATAAAATATTAGGAATGACCTTTCTTTATTAGATTTAAATGAGAATTTGACCTTTAATATAACTGTTGACCTCGTTTTTCGCTCGAGCACATTCGATCGACGCGATTGTTCCTCGTCGAGTTCAATTTGACCCGAATCGATTTCAATTTTAGTTCAATTTGGTTTGATCAAATCGATCGAACTTAACCCGATTTTAAATCAAGTCAATTTGAGCCAAATTCACATCCAAACCTAGCTCACATTAGCCCAAATTAATTTTGAATAAATTCCAATTGACTTTTGGCTTGGTTTGAATCATTTCCTAAATCCGGTAATCGAATTCGACGGCTCCGATTTTTCCAAATCAAAAGTCGACCGTTGCGCAGTATTCAGTCGCGTGAGACCTGATTCGCTCTCTCTGGCTCTCTTAGTCTCGCGGAGCACTGGCCTCTCTCATTCGGGCTGGCTTGAAGAAACCCTAGACGAAAGGAGAAGCCGCAAGCCGATCTGCCCTCTTCTTCCTCTGTTCGGACCGAGCCAGTGCCCGAGCTCTCTCCCCTTTCTCCGATTCTCTCTGATTCGCAGAAGCCCTAGACGACAGCCCGCCCATGCTCCCGCCTCCCTCGGGCTCTCGGTTTCGCACGCCTTCGTCCAAGTCTAGAGGCCGACGACCCACCTCCGTCTCCTGGTTCGAACTCGACGCCTCCCTCTCCTGTCCGGCCCTCTCTCTCTTTCCCTCACGCTCTATCCCTCTTGGTTCCGGAAATCCCAGAAAAAATCCCGAAGCCCCTGCTTTCTCCCCGGTGTAGGCCGAAGCTCGCCTGACCCGAGCGCCCCCGGCTTCGCACACCCGAGCCGGAGCCGACGCCTTCCGGGCAAGTCCCGATCTCCCTCCTGGACGGATCTGCTCCCGTCGCCTACCCTAGCCGAACCGGTCGCCTACCCTAGCCGAGCCCGACGACCCAACGCTGGCTTCCCTTGTGCGATCCAAACCCGAAGCCAGGTCCGAGTCTGTCCGACCTCCTGGACCGTTGCCAACATCTGAACCCACCAAACTCCTCTCCTTGGCAGGTATAACTCTTTCCTTTGCTCCTATTCTCCCCTATATTCTTCATCATACATATCTTTCTTCTTTTCCTTCCTTACTGTTAAGATCTTCTCCTCCTCTGCCGTTGGAGATTATTGTTGTTCATCAGTGGTATGAGAAGTAATAGAGGTTGTTATTTAGAGAGAAGGTGATGATAATGGCTTCTTGATATGCTTATGCTTCCAAAAAAAAAATCTTTTTTTTTCTCTTGGAGATTTACTTTCGTTTATATTCTTGAGGTAATATAAAACGATGGGATGAGCTTACATCATTACTGTTTTGGATCAAGAAATCTTATAGAATGAAACTCTTGCTTGATAGATGACCTAGATTATTCTTAAGCATGTCTCCCTCAAGAGTTTGAAGAGATCTGTATAGCTTTATTTTGGATGAGTGGATACGTTGCCGATTTTGTTTTGTGATTCATTTCCTGTACTTTCTATTTAAAAATTGGAGTTTTAGATTATTTTGAGATGTAATATTCTTTGTTATACCATGGCACCTTATTATCTACGAGTTCTTGAAATCAACGAACTTGTAAACCTATACTTTAAAGAGAAATGTGTTAATGAAAAGAGAATGTGTTTATAATAAGTGTACTGTGCTTGAGAGAATAGATGTATTCCTTATGTTTTTTTTTATTATTTGTTGCAGCCATGACATGGCTTCAATCAAACAAGTGTGTAAACCATGACTTCTTATGATGATTTGCTTTGTGTGACTTCACAACTGTTGCATGCCAAGTATATGATGAAGTGTCTCAAATGAAATCCATAGTTGTTTTGCTTATAAGTTGATCTTCTTCATATAAAAATCTCTTCAATACAATGCTTAGAGTTTTGCAAAACAAAACAAAACAAAAAAAAAAATCATCCAATGGCGATGCGTTCCTAAACTAGTAAACTTTGGTATAAGCATTCAAACACTATATGAATAGAGGCTTGTTAGAATGTGCTTATAAATATCAAACATCATTTTGAATAATGGGATTACTTGTTAGCCCGTTACAGGAGAGTGTGTTCCCTCCTTGGAAAATGATGGATAGCTTTTATTCATGTTCTTGAGATAATATGAAATGGTGGAAGAGATTTATTTGCTTTCTTTTTATTTATTTTTGTGGATTCATGCCATGAGTGGGGGAGATCGACATGGGCTAATTTGTTGCATTCTTAAATTCATTTGACACAAACTTTGAGTTGGAATAAGTAGATGAGATAGAGATTTGGCATACACTTGTTTATTATCAAATGCTTCAGTTATGCTATGAAAGACACTTCACTAAGACAACCATATGTTTGCATTCTTTCTTTCATGAGGTATTTTGGAAAGGGCTTAAGAGATTTGGAAGTTGGAAAGTATAATATGGGGGTTGTTGGAGATTCTTTGCTTTATGAATTATGACATTGGTATATCTTCCTTATGATTATCAAAATCTTGCTATCTCTTGGTTCTGTGAGCTTGTGAATGTAAATCTGGTGAAAAAAAGAAAAAAAATATATATTTCAATAGTTGGAAGCTTTCTTAGACCATTTGATAGCATATGGTGTAGAGTTGGTTGAAGAGCGACCATGAGCTTTATAGTTGTCAAATTATATCATAGGAATCATGCTTAGTTGCAAGGTTGATGGATGATGAGATATCTCTATGCTTATTCGAAACATGTTTCTTCTTCACTTGTTGGTTATTTATGCAAAAGATATGATTGGCAAATATCACTTCTTTGTGAAAACCCACACAGCTTTCATGGATTTCTTTTTCACTGGTTTTGTGAGAAACGAGTGTGAATTTTGAGGGGCTTTCTCACTGTTTTTATACGATAGTACCCATGGCACTTGGGCAAATCTCATATTGCTTTTATGAGGAAATTCCTACAGCTTTTATGGTGCTTTTGTCAATGTTTGTTTGTGAGATATATGCAGATTTTTCTTGTGTTAATGCTCCAAACTGTTTTTGGAGATGATTTATGTGCTGATTTTGATGGGTTTTACACTCCAAATTGATTTGGAGATGAGGTATGATACTTTGGTGCAAGTTGGAGCCTTATGTGGGTAGTATCTCATGAAGTTCATGATCATCCAAAGAGTTTGTGCTCTCAAATTAACATGCCATGTTGTCTCACAGCTTTTGGATAAATGACACTTCATAACTGCATTAATATGAGTACGATTGTTGAAACTTGACACTTAGAAAACTCACATTTGAGGTTGTGCTCTAGCATGTAATAAATTCTGGCAATAGTGGAAGCGTCATGGGTGTATGAAACTTTGACATTGTGCATATTCTATGCCATTGATTTATGAATTTCTGTTAGAAATTATTTGTGCTACAAATATTGCCTTTCATGAATGACTAGTGGAGAGATAAATGGAATATCAATAATATAGAAGAATTTTATGGTTCGATTTATGTTCTTCTTGCTGAATATCAATTACAATGAAAATGCTCCTTGTCTTGGCTCTCTTTTATATTTAAAGTGCATATATATACATGGGCTATTCTTTTTGAAACTATATCTTTACTTTCATATTTTTGAAGTTGAAAATATCTGTGTATAATGGCTCCTATTGTCTCATAAAGTGCATTTAGTAGTAGTTATCCTGTTCAAAAAAAAAATTTGGAGAAATATCTAATGATTGAAAGTTTTTTTTTTTACCAAGCAATTTTCCAATGGTTATGCAAGCATGCTATATTGACATTCAAGGAATAGATTCCTGTCTGAAGTAATGATTCATTTCTTTCACCAAATATATGTGTTTGTGTTATTTACAGTAGGGAGTTCAAGAAAGCATTAGTACCTTGTCCTCTTTCTAGTAGCTTTTGGTTGTGAAAAGTTGTTGTTTTACGGATTTAATGTGATGCTAATCTAGATTTCTTAGCAAATCGTGATGATATACATTTGATATTGAATGAGATCCATATGTCTATTAAAAACAAAAAAAAAATCTGTACGTGCTCCATGTTCTAATCTTTGGAGGTAGGTATATGGTTTGGTTGCAAGGTTGTTTGATTTAGGTTAATTCCTTTTTTTTTGAGAAATGCAGGATTGGTCAAAGGGTATTGATATTCTTCTTGCTTCTTAATAGTGGTTAACTATGAAAGTGTAGTTTTGGAGTATAGAGTGCATAGTAGGAAGATTTGAATGAGATTTATGAGTTTGTTTTCTTTAGAAAATTCCTCTCATGCTTTATGTTGATTGTGATTTTGAAGGCATTTGATTCAAGTGCAAGGTCGTATGCTTTGTATTAAAAGATTTTATGAATGGCTCTTTGGTTGGGAGCCTTTTTGAGGGTTTTGTGAGTTGTTTTTGTATAATAAAGTTTTATGACGAATTTCCCGAATTGTTTTTGTAGTGTGTTTTTGTCTTGTGAATGTTTTCTTGATGGAAGGCTTTATAGTGCCTATTCATTAAGAAAACTTCTACAAGTCTACCCCACTCCAAATAAAAGAAAGAGGCGCTTGATTGTGGGTCTTTTTGTAGAGTTTTGGGTCGAAAACAAAAAGAAGAATTTTGGTAGATAATTTGCGTAAGGTTTTGTGTGGTATTTAATTTAGAGATTTTCATGGAGAATTTTGAGGCTTATAATTTAGTGATTTGATTAGTGTAATAAAGTCCCTTCGTAGTTTTTCTTAGAACTAGCTAGTGATTAGTGTATGAATTGTCTTTCTATTTGTTTTACATTAGTTTCTAAAGGATGAAATTTGGGGTTTGAGATTTTAGGGAGCTTTGGGTTGGAAGGTCTTTAGTGTCTTTTTGTAGTTTCTTTGATTAGTCCTTGCTCATTTGGATTTTCTCCCTTTAGTGTTAGTTCCTAAAAATGAAAAGAATTTTTGGATGAATATAAAACCAAAGATAATTTGTTTCCCCTAGTTGTTGTAGGCTTTGTTTAGAGTGTGTGGTAGGTAGAAGTCCCAAATATATCAAGTGCCTCATTTGGATTGTGGGAATAATAAAGGGCATTGTTGATGTTGCTTTAGGATACACTTGTCTTTAAAGAAGTGTGTCCAAAACAACAATGCCTACATCCCTTTTATTTCTGATTTTTATTCTTTTTTTTTTTTTTTTTTTTTCTACTGCTTTGCTATAGATTCTTAAGTTTAGCGATACATGTACGAAAGTCCTAAGGGTTAGAAAACAAAACCTTCTTTCATTTCCTACAACTTTAGTGACACCTAAGGACAAAAATTAAGGACCGAGTCTTAGAAAATATAGACTTAGGGTGCATGTTCCTTATAGGATAGAGACTTTAAAACAACAACTTAGTGACACGTTTTCCTAGATTTAGATTTTGTTTTCTTAATTCACTAATAATCAACCAATTAATCCTAATCTAATTCTAAAATCTATTAAAACATTTAATTCTTAATCAATTGATTATTAACATTTATAATTGTTAAATTCAAAATCTAAAATGTAAACCTAAATCAATTCTAATTAATCTAATAATTAACGCCTAACCAATCTAAAATCTAAAAGGTGTAGATTTCCTTAGGAGATTAAATTATAAATAAAATTTATTAGGATTAAAATACTCTTAAAGATCAAACATTAGGTTAATCTTTTAAAATTAATCAACAAACCCCTTAATACATAACAACCGCTCTAAAAGTGAAGTTTATTGGATGGACTACTCCGGGCTGCGGGGCTAAGTGTCCTAAGGAGGCTGGTTCCTCGAGCCTGGTGGCACAACGCCACGAATGAATCTAATGGAGCGTCAAAATATAAAATTAATTTTTCTAATTGGCTTAATTCAAACCTTGATAATAAATTATTTAATCTACCTTTTCTTTTAATTTACAACCAAGAAAATAATCAATCAAATCCTAAAATACAATCTCTAAAATCAATCTTAAAGTATTAAGATTTAGATTTCAATTAAAATCTCTTCTTTGTCCCTTTCAACAAACAAATCAAATATACATATAACTCTAACTAAAAAAAATCATCCTGCATAGGATCTATCCAAAACTGCACAGCCTACACACACTTTAGACTTGTTTGATTAGGACAAGACCTTTAGCTCTAGGCTAGGCTTGCATTTTCTCTTGTTATTCAATGCTTGCTGTATATACATATTTTATAAATGCTTCTTTTATATACTCCATGTTAGTTACTTTTTGTTATTTACCTGCATTTATTTTCTGAATGACATCTACGCTCATTTGTATATTTTTCTTTTATCTTATCTTGCGAGGTACATTGGATCCTGAGGGTTGAGAATTAAAGAAGAGCATTTGCTTAGGAGCTTTTGAGTGGCCGCGCCACAATCGGGGAGTATTTGCTTATAAGCTTGTAAGTGGCAGCGCCACAGTCAGGTATAACCTCTGCAACTTGTAAAGCAAATTTCTTGTAATTATATATCGAACTGCTACACATCACACACATTTTGTTGATAGGTATTCTAGCATGTTTAGGTAGCTGGCCTTAGGGTAGTTCACTAACGAAGCTTTGGCCCTATAGGTCAAAGCTTGCCCTCCTTCTGTGAGCCCTAGAGACCATTAGGGTCATTTAGGCCTGTAGAGTAGGCCACCTATTATGCCGGTTGGCATCGTTGTTTTCCCACACGAAGTGGGCATCGTTGTTTTTTCTGCTAGGACTTTGGCCTCTTCTGGCTTTTGGGTACGATACCCCCCCCCTTTTTTTTCTTTCTTTCTGTGAGCCCTAGAGACCATTAGGGTCATTTAGGCCTGTAGAGTAGGCCACCTACTCGTGCCATTGGGCATCGCTGTTTTCCCACACGAAGTGGGCATTGCTATGATGATTTTCTGTGCGGGTATCTTGCCTGAAGGATACCCTTAGGGTGTGTTTATTTATTTTTTCTGTACTCTGGATGTCATGCACACATTTGTTCTTACACACTTTTCTTCACAATGCACCTTACATGCATGCATTGCATTAGTGGACCTAAGGATCTTTCTTATTTATGCATTTGTTTCATGCATCATACAACGCTAGATCTGTTCATTTGCATATTGTAGAGTCCTTGATTTAAATCTTTTAAACTATTAATCCTTGATTCCTTAGGATAGACCCTTCCCATCTTGCATACATATAGGACGGTTGATTGTGCTTAGGATTTTAGCTGGCTTCCTTTTTCAGGCAAGGAATAAGTCCAGATTGCATTAGCTAGGTCGTAGGTGTTAATATCGTATGTACGGTGTTACATCTTCTATAGATTTAGGATCTAAGGTGAGTGGTACAGGTGTACCACTATACACCTTAATGGTGGGTGAGTTCTCCATTCTTTCGGAGACTATAAAGCCTACCCATCTGCGTCACATAGATGACGCCACCTCCTTCTTTCCCTCGTGCATGTATGAGTGTGTTGTCTCTTCTCTTTTTCTTCAGTTTCTTCTGCTAACCGATCGGATGTTGACTGAACCCTGTATGACTGATCGAGCCAAGTTGGGACATTCCCTTTTGATTAGGAAAACCTAGAAATCCCTTGCACTAAACCCATCAGAGGAGATAATCTAATATCCTTAATCGAGAGTTTTCCTAAGTCAAGGCTTAGGATGTAATTAACTACGGGGGCTTGCGCCCGTAGGAAACCGATCCCCACAATCAAATAAACCCTATTCGATGCTGATGTATCGAATAGGGGAAATCTCGTGAACTTTTGGGTTATAGATATTATTATCCATCGAGGTTAGTAGGTGAAAGCCGCTATCCTCCATGGCTAATCGTATCTATAACTCCATCTGCTCTTCCATTGGCCTGCTTGTGTCGAGTGTAAAGGCCTACGACCATTTTGTCCTACAGGACAGTGTGATCGTACCCTTTGCATTCGAGCCACACGAGCGGAATCCTTTCGGAGACCCACAGATTTCTGGCGACCACGGTGGGACAGGTTTCTCTCTCCATCTTTGGATGTTATATTATCCTCTCTTGTGTGCACTCTGGGTTTGGTGCTCTTTAGATTAGGTTCTTCCTACTCTTAGATAGGGTCCTTTTCTTAGTTAGGTTCCCTTCTTGGCTAGGCTTTCCCCTAGCTTTGGTCCATTTCCTTCTGGCCTTTTAGGCTATTTCATACCCTTTCAAATTCTCTTCTTTCCGTCGGGTTTTGTGTTCACTCGACTCTCTCACTCTGAGATCTTCGAGTAGACCCCGGCACCTTCCTACCTTTCGTAGGTACTTGATACCTAAGGGCGGATTAGTTGTTGATAGTAGTTCAGATGAGGAAGGAGACTTTCGACGTCAGACTACTAGCAAGCAACTTATTCCCCATTAAATGTGTGGAATTAGAGTCGAGGATTCCCACCAAAAATCTTATGACACTTCTTCCACTAGTGTTGGTTGTTTGCTATAGACTAGCAGACATTCCTACCTCCTATAAATACTCCTTTGTATTCGTATTCCTTGAAAGGATTCTTCTTACTTTTCGGCAGTCTGTGTGGCCACGACGATTTGTCCTCTACCACACGATGTTCGCTTCGAAGAGTATAAGGTTATCTTTAAAAGGGATACACTAAGATGTTGTAGAGATTCTTGTCATTGTATTTGTGTACACCAATCATATTGGTGCTAACACAAAACCCTTGATTTTGTCCCTCCTTTGTGAAAGATTGTTCTACCCAGTTTCGCTTGTCACCTAAAGCGTGGTCTGGGATACCAAAACCAATAAGTCAAACTCCCTTTTAAGAGGTGATACTGGGTCCATGCACACCTACGCTAGTCAGGTGTGGAGATGTTGATCCACTATCCCTATTTAAATCTTTCTTCTATCAGTCATGATTTGAGAGTTGTTCTTTTACCCAGTTTTGCTTGTCACCCCAAGCGTGGTCTGGGATACCAAAATCAATAATTTCAAATCCACTTCCTATAGGTGATACTGGGTCCATACCCACCTAAGTTAATCAGGTATGGTTATGTTGATCCAATATCCCTAATTACAATCTGCTTTCTATAGGTGATACTGGGTCCGTGCCCACCTGTGTTAGTCAGGTGTGGTGATGTTGATCCAATGTCCCTAATTCAAATCCTTTTTTTTAGATGTGATACTGGGTCCATACCCACCTAGGTTAATCAGGTGTGGTGTGGTAGATCCAATATCCATAATTATAATCTACTTTCTATAGGTGATACTGGGTCCATATCCACCTGTGTTAGTCAGGTGTGGTGATGTTGAGCCAAAATTCCTAATTTAAATCTATTTTTCAGAGGTGATACTGGGTCCATACCCACCTAGGTTAATTAGGTGTGGTGTGGTAGATCCAATATTCCTAATCCCAACCCACTTTCTATAGGTGATACTGGATCCATGCCAACTTGTGTTAGTCAAGTGTGGTTATGTTGATCCAATATCCCTAATTCAAATCTACTTTCTTTAGGTGATATTGAGTCCATACCAACCTGTGTTAGTCAGGTGTGGTTATGTTGATCCAATATCCCTAATTCAAACCTACTTTCTTTAGGTGATATTGGGTCCATACCAACCTGTGTTAGTCAGGTGTGGTTATGTTGATCCAATATCCCTAATTCAAATATACTTTCTTTAAGTGATACTGGATCCATGCCAACTTGTGTTAGTCAAGTGTGGTTATGTTGATCCAATGTCCCTAATTCAAATATACTTTCTATAGGTGATACTGGGTCCATGCCAACTTGTGTTAGTCAGGTGTGGTTATGTTGATCCAATGTCCCTATATAAGTTTTCTTCTCCTATCAGTCATGATACGATAGTTGTTCTTTTCCTGTCACTTGTACGTATCCCTATGTATAGACATAACTCCAAAGGATCTCTTCTACTTTTTGATAGTCCGTGGCCACGACGATTTGTCCTCTACCACGTGATGTTCGTCATATAAAGTATGAGATTATCCTTAGTAGTTATATGTAAATACGCCGTAGGGATGTTTGTACTTGCATTCATGCCCATCAATCTCTTTGGTGTTGTGGTATGAAATCTTTCTCTTCAGTCCCCTTTGAGGGTTGACTTTCCCCAGTTTCACTTATCACTTTCAAGTGTGGTCTGGGATACCAAAACTATTAACTCGAATTTCTATGAAATATGATACTGGGTCCATCCTTGATCTATATTTGTCAAATATAGTGATGTTGACCCATGGTTCCTTTGTGAATTTCTCTACAAATTGTTGTTGTAATTTTTCTCTCCCCAGTTTCACTCATGTGGCGAGTATGACCTGGGTTATCAAAGCCAATAATTTTCTTCTCTTTATGTTCCAGTATACTTGATCTATATCTGTGAACATAATGTAAAAAAAAAATGATTTTAAAAGAGAGGGAAACTCTTAATTGAGTAGAATCGGTTGCCCTTGTCATAGGTGGATCCCGATTCTACACTCCAAGAGCCCAAAGTCCCTCCAAATTCTCTTCTTTGTCTCTCTTTAAAGCATTTTGATGATTGCTTAGGAGATGACTATGTTTCAATTTCTTCTATTATGATTATTCACTTATAACGGAGATGTTTTCCCTCTCCTATGATGTGGTACATCTTGCCTTAGATGTTAACATCATTTCTTAGTGGATTTTTGATCTTCTAGTAGAAAGTCAATCCACTACCTCCTTTGGTGACATAATTTCCCATAGAGATTTTGTCCTTAGCTGCAAGAGCAGTCTCTTTGGATGCATAAAATGTTCCTTGTACCTCTCACAGGGTCCCAACAGTTAGTATGGGTGTGACCACTGTGATCTCTTTAACAATCACTGATATTCGATTTGGTGAATGTTATTTTTAGTGGCAAATTTGTTCCCTCGCCACTTCACTTGATCTTTTGATATGACATTACTCTTTCTACTCGGTCGTTTATATGTTCCTCTGTTTAGAGAGATGTATATCGATCATTCATTTCATGTTGCACATGATTTCAGTTTGCTTAAAGAAATTCTAGTTGTATTTTAATTACTCATGGCCACGACGATTTGTCCTCTACCATGTGGTAACTAAAGTATAAGTTTGAGATTTCTTGGATGATGAATTACTTCTTTGGCTTTCTCACAGCACCACACATATGAGCGTTGGTTGGTTGTGGAGCTCTGGCCTCTTTTTTATCTTCGCGGCATATGCGCCCGACGATATTAGAGTGGTGTCCTTTTCCTCTTCTGATCGTCGCGGCATATGCGCCCGGCGGTAGTAGAGTGCTTTCTTTCCTCTTTTTATCGCCGCGGCATATGCGCCCGACGATATTAGAGTGGTGTTCTTTCCTCTTTTTATCGTCGCGGCATATGCGCCCGACGGTATTAGAGTGTAGAGTTCCCTTTGCTGGTTGAGAGAGCCCGACAGAGTCCCTGGGAGGCATTCCTCACCACCCCTTCCTCTTCTGATCGTCGCGGCATATGCGCCCGGCGGTAGTAGAGTGTTCTTTCCTCTTCTGATCGTCGCGGCATATGCGCCCGGCGGTAGTAGAGTGTACCTTTTCCTCTTCTGATCGTCGCGGCATATGCGCCCGGCGGTAGTAGAGTGCTTTCTTTCCTCTTTTTATCGCCGCGGCATATGCGCCCGACGATATTAGAGTGGTGTTCTTTCCTCTTTTTATCGTCGCGGCATATGCGCCCGACGGTATTAGAGTGTAGAGTTCCCTTTGCTGGTTGAGAGAGCCCGACAGAGTCCCTGGGAGGCATTCCTCACCACCCCTTCCTCTTCTGATCGTCGCGGCATATGCGCCCGGCGGTAGTAGAGTGTTCTTTCCTCTTCTGATCGTCGCGGCATATGCGCCCGACGGTAGTAGAGTGTACCTTTTCCTCTTCTGATCGTCGCGGCATATGCGCCCGGCGGTAGTAGAGTGCTTTCTTTCCTCTTTTTATCGCCTCGGCATATGCGCCCGACGATATTAGAGTGATGTTCTTTCCTCTTTTTATCGTCGCGGCATATGCGCCCGACGGTATTAGAGTGTAGAGTTCCCTTTGCTGGTTGAGAGAGCCCGACAGAGTCCCTGGGAGGCATTCCTCACCACCCCTTCCTCTTCTGATCGTCGCGGCATATGCGCCCGGCGGTAGTAGAGTGTTCTTTCCTCTTCTGATCGTCGCGGCATATGCGCCCGGCGGTAGTAGAGTGTACCTTTTCCTCTTCTGATCGTCGCGGCATATGCGCCCGGCGGTATTAGAATATTTTCTTTCCTCTTTTTATCGCCGTGGCATATGCGCCCGACGATATTAGAGTGGTGTTCTTTCCTCTTTTTATCGCCGCGGCATATGCGCCTGACGGTATTAGAGTGTAGAGTTCCCTTTGCTGGTTGAGAGAGCCCGACAGAGTCCCTGGGAGGCATTCCTCACCACCCCTTTCCTCTCTTTATCGTCGCGGCATATGCGCCCGACGATGGTTAAGTGTTCTTTCCTCTTCGTATCACTTTGGCATATGCGCCAGTGATAGTAGAGTGTACTTTTCCTCTTCTTATCGCCGCGGCATATGCGCCAGACGATATCAGAGTGTTCTTTTCTCTTTGTATCACCTTGGCATATGCGCCAGGTGGTAGTAGAGTGTTTCTTGTCCTCTCCTTATCACCTCGGCAGCTGCGCCAGGTGGTAGTTGAGTGTTCCTTTAGTAATCATTGATCTTTGGTGTAGTTGTTGATTCTTAGTGGCAAGCGTGTTCTGTCGCCACTTCTATTATCCCTTCTTTAATATAAAATTATTCTTGCTTGTTGTTGTATGATTCCTATTTCACCTAAGAAAATTTCACTTATATTTTAATTACTCATGGCCACGACGATTTGTCCTCTACCATGTGGTAACTAAAATATGAGCTTGAAATTTCTTAGATGATGAATTACTTACCTCCTCATTTTTCTCACATCACCACGCACGTGTGCGTTGGGGGATTGTCGAGTCTTCGCTTTGTCCTATTGATAGACCTATGGTCGGGTAGGAACCTCGCTGTTTCGGGGCCTATGGCCGAGCGAGGGTGCTCCCTTTCTTCACCGACAGACCTATGGTCGGGTGATTGTCCTCTTTTCTGCTTTATTCTACCGACAGACCTATGGTCGGGTAGAGACTTCGCTGTTTCGGGGCCTATGGCCGAGCGGAGGTGTTCTCTTTCCTTCCTTTCACCGACAGACCTATGGTCGGGTGATTGTTGAGCTTACCTTTATTCTGCCGACAGACCAATGGTCGGGTAGAGACTTTGCTGTTTCGGGGCCTATGGCCGAGCAAAGGTGGATCTTTCCTCTTCATTCTATCGCCAGACCCATGGCTGGATAGATGTTGAGCTTCCCGTTTTGTCCCATCGACAGACCTATGGTCGGGTGGACATCGAGCTTTTGGTTGGTTACCCGACAGAGTCCCTGGGGGGTACACTTCACCACCTCTTTATTCCCCCTGTTTCCTTTTTACCTGTTAGGGGGTTGTTGAGTTTTTTGCTTTCTTCTACCGACAGACCTATGGTCGGGTAGGAACCTCGCTGTTTCGGGGCCTATGGCCGAGCGAGTGTACTTCTGTTCCTTTTCACCGACAGACCTATGGTCGGGTGACCTTTCTCTTACCGACAGACCTATGGTCGGGTAGGAACCTCGCTGTTTCGGGGTCTATGGCCGAGCGAGGATGTTTCTTCACCTTTTCACCGACAGACCTATGGTCGGGTGACTGTTCTTCTACCGACGGACCTATGGTCGGGTGGGAACCTCGCTGTTTCGGGGCCTATGGCCGAGCAAAGGTGGATCTTTCCTCTTCATTCTATCGCCAGACCCATGGCTGGATAGATGTTGAGCTTCCCGTTTTGTCCCATCGACAGACCTATGGTCGGGTGGACATCGAGCTTTTGGTTGGTTACCCGACAGAGTCCCTGGGGGGTACACTTCACCACCTCTTCATTCCCCCTGTTTCCTTTTTACCTGTTAGGGGGTTGTTGAGTTTTTTTGCTTTCTTCTACCGACAGACCTATGGTCGGGTAGGAACCTCGCTGTTTCGGGGCCTATGGCCGAGCGAGTGTACTTCTGTTCCTTTTCACCGACAGACCTATGGTCGGGTGACCTTTCTCTTACCGACAGACCTATGGTCGGGTAGGAACCTCGCTGTTTCGGGGTCTATGGCCGAGCGAGGATGTTTCTTCACCTTTTCACCGACAGACCTATGGTCGGGTGACTGTTCTTCTACCGACGGACCTATGGTCGGGTGGGAACCTCGCTGTTTCGGGGCCTATGGCCGAGCGAGAGTGTTTCTTTTCCTTTTCACCGACAGACCTATGGTCGGGTGACTGCTCTTCTACCGACAGACCTATGGTCGGGTAGGGACCTCGCTGTTTCGGGGCCTATGGCCGAGCGAGGGTGTTTCTTTTCCTTTTCACCGACAGACCTATGGTCGGGTGACCGTTCTCCTACCGACAGACCTATGGTCGGGTAGAAACCTTGCTGTTTCGGGGCCTATGGCCGAGCGAGGCTGCTTCCTTTCTTTTTCACCGGCAGACCTATGGTCGGGTGACTGTTCTTCTACCGACAGACCTATGGTCGGGTAGGGAACTCGCTGTTTCGGGGCCTATGGCCGAGCGAGAATGCTTCTTTTCTTTTTCACCGGCGGACCGATGGTCGGGTGATTGTTCTTTTTTCGCTTTATCTTACTGACAGACCTATGGTCGGGTAGGGACTTCGCTGTTTCGGGGCCTATGGCCGAGCGAAGGTGCTTTCTTTGTCCCTTTCCCATCACCGTCAGACCTATGGTCGGGTGATCGTTGATCTTTTCCCTTATGTTCTGCTGTTGCGATGTGGTCAAGCAGATAAGTGATTTCTCTATATTTGATTACTCTCCCTTATTGCTTTTCTTTGATTATTGCTCTCTAATATTTTCCATGGCTTTCAAGTGATTGTTGATTTCTCTTCTCTTCACATCATCTTAGATTTGTTCTTTAGATGATTGTTGAATTTCCTTTGGATTCTCTATGAGCTTGTTTCAACTCTACTCATATGAGCATGAGTTCTCATTCTCCTATTCTGCCACTCTGGTTGGGCAGATAAGTTGAGCTGCTTTCTTTGATTCTCCCTCATTGTTGATCTAGTTCTACTTCTTGACCCTAGAGTTGTATCTTCCTAGAGTTAGGAAGGTCAACGCCAACACGTACGGTTCACCTGTTGTTCGCCGCACCTGTTGGGGGTCCGTTTGTTGACCTCGTTTTTCGCTCGAGCACATTCGATCGACGCGATTGTTCCTCGTCGAGTTCAATTTGACCCGAATCGATTTCAATTTTAGTTCAATTTGGTTTGATCAAATCGATCGAACTTAACCCGATTTTAAATCAAGTCAATTTGAGCCAAATTCACATCCAAACCTAGCTCACATTAGCCCAAATTAATTTTGAATAAATTCCAATTGACTTTTGGCTTGGTTTGAATCATTTCCTAAATCCGGTAATCGAATTCGACGGCTCCGATTTTTCCAAATCAAAAGTCGACCGTTGCGCAGTATTCAGTCGCGTGAGACCTGATTCGCTCTCTCTGGCTCTCTTAGTCTCGCGGAGCACTGGCCTCTCTCATTCGGGCTGGCTTGAAGAAACCCTAGACGAAAGGAGAAGCCGCAAGCCGATCTGCCCTCTTCTTCCTCTGTTCGGACCGAGCCAGTGCCCGAGCTCTCTCCCCTTTCTCCGATTCTCTCTGATTCGCAGAAGCCCTAGACGACAGCCCGCCCATGCTCCCGCCTCCCTCGGGCTCTCGGTTTCGCACGCCTTCGTCCAAGTCTAGAGGCCGACGACCCACCTCCGTCTCCTGGTTCGAACTCGACGCCTCCCTCTCCTGTCCGGCCCTCTCTCTCTTTCCCTCACGCTCTATCCCTCTTGGTTCCGGAAATCCCAGAAAAAATCCCGAAGCCCCTGCTTTCTCCCCGGTGTAGGCCGAAGCTCGCCTGACCCGAGCGCCCCCGGCTTCGCACACCCGAGCCGGAGCCGACGCCTTCCGGGCAAGTCCCGATCTCCCTCCTGGACGGATCTGCTCCCGTCGCCTACCCTAGCCGAACCGGTCGCCTACCCTAGCCGAGCCCGACGACCCAACGCTGGCTTCCCTTGTGCGATCCAAACCCGAAGCCAGGTCCGAGTCTGTCCGACCTCCTGGACCGTTGCCAACATCTGAACCCACCAAACTCCTCTCCTTGGCAGGTATAACTCTTTCCTTTGCTCCTATTCTCCCCTATATTCTTCATCATACATATCTTTCTTCTTTTCCTTCCTTACTGTTAAGATCTTCTCCTCCTCTGCCGTTGGAGATTATTGTTGTTCATCAGTGGTATGAGAAGTAATAGAGGTTGTTATTTAGAGAGAAGGTGATGATAATGGCTTCTTGATATGCTTATGCTTCCAAAAAAAAAATCTTTTTTTTTTCTCTTGGAGATTTACTTTCGTTTATATTCTTGAGGTAATATAAAACGATGGGATGAGCTTACATCATTACTGTTTTGGATCAAGAAATCTTATAGAATGAAACTCTTGCTTGATAGATGACCTAGATTATTCTTAAGCATGTCTCCCTCAAGAGTTTGAAGAGATCTGTATAGCTTTATTTTGGATGAGTGGATACGTTGCCGATTTTGTTTTGTGATTCATTTCCTGTACTTTCTATTTAAAAATTGGAGTTTTAGATTATTTTGAGATGTAATATTCTTTGTTATACCATGGCACCTTATTATCTACGAGTTCTTGAAATCAACGAACTTGTAAACCTATACTTTAAAGAGAAATGTGTTAATGAAAAGAGAATGTGTTTATAATAAGTGTACTGTGCTTGAGAGAATAGATGTATTCCTTATGTTTTTTTTTATTATTTGTTGCAGCCATGACATGGCTTCAATCAAACAAGTGTGTAAACCATGACTTCTTATGATGATTTGCTTTGTGTGACTTCACAACTGTTGCATGCCAAGTATATGATGAAGTGTCTCAAATGAAATCCATAGTTGTTTTGCTTATAAGTTGATCTTCTTCATATAAAAATCTCTTCAATACAATGCTTAGAGTTTTGCAAAACAAAACAAAACAAAAAAAAAATCATCCAATGGCGATGCGTTCCTAAACTAGTAAACTTTGGTATAAGCATTCAAACACTATATGAATAGAGGCTTGTTAGAATGTGCTTATAAATATCAAACATCATTTTGAATAATGGGATTACTTGTTAGCCCGTTACAGGAGAGTGTGTTCCCTCCTTGGAAAATGATGGATAGCTTTTATTCATGTTCTTGAGATAATATGAAATGGTGGAAGAGATTTATTTGCTTTCTTTTTATTTATTTTTGTGGATTCATGCCATGAGTGGGGGAGATCGACATGGGCTAATTTGTTGCATTCTTAAATTCATTTGACACAAACTTTGAGTTGGAATAAGTAGATGAGATAGAGATTTGGCATACACTTGTTTATTATCAAATGCTTCAGTTATGCTATGAAAGACACTTCACTAAGACAACCATATGTTTGCATTCTTTCTTTCATGAGGTATTTTGGAAAGGGCTTAAGAGATTTGGAAGTTGGAAAGTATAATATGGGGGTTGTTGGAGATTCTTTGCTTTATGAATTATGACATTGGTATATCTTCCTTATGATTATCAAAATCTTGCTATCTCTTGGTTCTGTGAGCTTGTGAATGTAAATCTGGTGAAAAAAAGAAAAAAAATATATATTTCAATAGTTGGAAGCTTTCTTAGACCATTTGATAGCATATGGTGTAGAGTTGGTTGAAGAGCGACCATGAGCTTTATAGTTGTCAAATTATATCATAGGAATCATGCTTAGTTGCAAGGTTGATGGATGATGAGATATCTCTATGCTTATTCGAAACATGTTTCTTCTTCACTTGTTGGTTATTTATGCAAAAGATATGATTGGCAAATATCACTTCTTTGTGAAAACCCACACAGCTTTCATGGATTTCTTTTTCACTGGTTTTGTGAGAAACGAGTGTGAATTTTGAGGGGCTTTCTCACTGTTTTTATACGATAGTACCCATGGCACTTGGGCAAATCTCATATTGCTTTTATGAGGAAATTCCTACAGCTTTTATGGTGCTTTTGTCAATGTTTGTTTGTGAGATATATGCAGATTTTTCTTGTGTTAATGCTCCAAACTGTTTTTGGAGATGATTTATGTGCTGATTTTGATGGGTTTTACACTCCAAATTGATTTGGAGATGAGGTATGATACTTTGGTGCAAGTTGGAGCCTTATGTGGGTAGTATCTCATGAAGTTCATGATCATCCAAAGAGTTTGTGCTCTCAAATTAACATGCCATGTTGTCTCACAGCTTTTGGATAAATGACACTTCATAACTGCATTAATATGAGTACGATTGTTGAAACTTGACACTTAGAAAACTCACATTTGAGGTTGTGCTCTAGCATGTAATAAATTCTGGCAATAGTGGAAGCGTCATGGGTGTATGAAACTTTGACATTGTGCATATTCTATGCCATTGATTTATGAATTTCTGTTAGAAATTATTTGTGCTACAAATATTGCCTTTCATGAATGACTAGTGGAGAGATAAATGGAATATCAATAATATAGAAGAATTTTATGGTTCGATTTATGTTCTTCTTGCTGAATATCAATTACAATGAAAATGCTCCTTGTCTTGGCTCTCTTTTATATTTAAAGTGCATATATATACATGGGCTATTCTTTTTGAAACTATATCTTTACTTTCATATTTTTGAAGTTGAAAATATCTGTGTATAATGGCTCCTATTGTCTCATAAAGTGCATTTAGTAGTAGTTATCCTGTTCAAAAAAAAAATTTGGAGAAATATCTAATGATTGAAAGTTTTTTTTTTTACCAAGCAATTTTCCAATGGTTATGCAAGCATGCTATATTGACATTCAAGGAATAGATTCCTGTCTGAAGTAATGATTCATTTCTTTCACCAAATATATGTGTTTGTGTTATTTACAGTAGGGAGTTCAAGAAAGCATTAGTACCTTGTCCTCTTTCTAGTAGCTTTTGGTTGTGAAAAGTTGTTGTTTTACGGATTTAATGTGATGCTAATCTAGATTTCTTAGCAAATCGTGATGATATACATTTGATATTGAATGAGATCCATATGTCTATTAAAAACAAAAAAAAAATCTGTACGTGCTCCATGTTCTAATCTTTGGAGGTAGGTATATGGTTTGGTTGCAAGGTTGTTTGATTTAGGTTAATTCCTTTTTTTTTGAGAAATGCAGGATTGGTCAAAGGGTATTGATATTCTTCTTGCTTCTTAATAGTGGTTAACTATGAAAGTGTAGTTTTGGAGTATAGAGTGCATAGTAGGAAGATTTGAATGAGATTTATGAGTTTGTTTTCTTTAGAAAATTCCTCTCATGCTTTATGTTGATTGTGATTTTGAAGGCATTTGATTCAAGTGCAAGGTCGTATGCTTTGTATTAAAAGATTTTATGAATGGCTCTTTGGTTGGGAGCCTTTTTGAGGGTTTTGTGAGTTGTTTTTGTATAATAAAGTTTTATGACGAATTTCCCGAATTGTTTTTGTAGTGTGTTTTTGTCTTGTGAATGTTTTCTTGATGGAAGGCTTTATAGTGCCTATTCATTAAGAAAACTTCTACAAGTCTACCCCACTCCAAATAAAAGAAAGAGGCGCTTGATTGTGGGTCTTTTTGTAGAGTTTTGGGTCGAAAACAAAAAGAAGAATTTTGGTAGATAATTTGCGTAAGGTTTTGTGTGGTATTTAATTTAGAGATTTTCATGGAGAATTTTGAGGCTTATAATTTAGTGATTTGATTAGTGTAATAAAGTCCCTTCGTAGTTTTTCTTAGAACTAGCTAGTGATTAGTGTATGAATTGTCTTTCTATTTGTTTTACATTAGTTTCTAAAGGATGAAATTTGGGGTTTGAGATTTTAGGGAGCTTTGGGTTGGAAGGTCTTTAGTGTCTTTTTGTAGTTTCTTTGATTAGTCCTTGCTCATTTGGATTTTCTCCCTTTAGTGTTAGTTCCTAAAAATGAAAAGAATTTTTGGATGAATATAAAACCAAAGATAATTTGTTTCCCCTAGTTGTTGTAGGCTTTGTTTAGAGTGTGTGGTAGGTAGAAGTCCCAAATATATCAAGTGCCTCATTTGGATTGTGGGAATAATAAAGGGCATTGTTGATGTTGCTTTAGGATACACTTGTCTTTAAAGAAGTGTGTCCAAAACAACAATGCCTACATCCCTTTTATTTCTGATTTTTATTCTTTTTTTTTTTTTTTTTTTTTTTTTCTACTGCTTTGCTATAGATTCTTAAGTTTAGCGATACATGTACGAAAGTCCTAAGGGTTAGAAAACAAAACCTTCTTTCATTTCCTACAACTTTAGTGACACCTAAGGACAAAAATTAAGGACCGAGTCTTAGAAAATATAGACTTAGGGTGCATGTTCCTTATAGGATAGAGACTTTAAAACAACAACTTAGTGACACGTTTTCCTAGATTTAGATTTTGTTTTCTTAATTCACTAATAATCAACCAATTAATCCTAATCTAATTCTAAAATCTATTAAAACATTTAATTCTTAATCAATTGATTATTAACATTTATAATTGTTAAATTCAAAATCTAAAATGTAAACCTAAATCAATTCTAATTAATCTAATAATTAACGCCTAACCAATCTAAAATCTAAAAGGTGTAGATTTCCTTAGGAGATTAAATTATAAATAAAATTTATTAGGATTAAAATACTCTTAAAGATCAAACATTAGGTTAATCTTTTAAAATTAATCAACAAACCCCTTAATACATAACAACCGCTCTAAAAGTGAAGTTTATTGGATGGACTACTCCGGGCTGCGGGGCTAAGTGTCCTAAGGAGGCTGGTTCCTCGAGCCTGGTGGCACAACGCCACGAATGAATCTAATGGAGCGTCAAAATATAAAATTAATTTTTCTAATTGGCTTAATTCAAACCTTGATAATAAATTATTTAATCTACCTTTTCTTTTAATTTACAACCAAGAAAATAATCAATCAAATCCTAAAATACAATCTCTAAAATCAATCTTAAAGTATTAAGATTTAGATTTCAATTAAAATCTCTTCTTTGTCCCTTTCAACAAACAAATCAAATATACATATAACTCTAACTAAAAAAAATCATCCTGCATAGGATCTATCCAAAACTGCACAGCCTACACACACTTTAGACTTGTTTGATTAGGACAAGACCTTTAGCTCTAGGCTAGGCTTGCATTTTCTCTTGTTATTCAATGCTTGCTGTATATACATATTTTATAAATGCTTCTTTTATATACTCCATGTTAGTTACTTTTTGTTATTTACCTGCATTTATTTTCTGAATGGCATCTACGCTCATTTGTATATTTTTCTTTTATCTTATCTTGCGAGGTACATTGGATCCTGAGGGTTGAGAATTAAAGAAGAGCATTTGCTTATGAGCTTTTGAGTGGCCGCGCCACAATCGGGGAGTATTTGCTTATAAGCTTGTAAGTGGCAGCGCCACAGTCAGGTATAACCTCTGCAACTTGTAAAGCAAATTTCTTGTAATTATATATCGAACTGCTACACATCACACACATTTTGTTGATAGGTATTCTAGCATGTTTAGGTAGCTGGCCTTAGGGTAGTTCACTAACGAAGCTTTGGCCCTATAGGTCAAAGCTTGCCCTCCTTCTGTGAGCCCTAGAGACCATTAGGGTCATTTAGGCCTGTAGAGTAGGCCACCTATTATGCCGGTTGGCATCGTTGTTTTCCCACACGAAGTGGGCATCGTTGTTTTTTCTGCTAGGACTTTGGCCTCTTCTGGCTTTTGGGTACGATACCCCCCCCTTTTTTTTCTTTCTTTCTGTGAGCCCTAGAGACCATTAGGGTCATTTAGGCCTGTAGAGTAGGCCACCTACTCGTGCCATTGGGCATCGCTGTTTTCCCACACGAAGTGGGCATTGCTATGATGATTTTCTGTGCGGGTATCTTGCCTGAAGGATACCCTTAGGGTGTGTTTATTTATTTTTTCTGTACTCTGGATGTCATGCACACATTTGTTCTTACACACTTTTCTTCACAATGCACCTTACATGCATGCATTGCATTAGTGGACCTAAGGATCTTTCTTATTTATGCATTTGTTTCATGCATCATACAACGCTAGATCTGTTCATTTGCATATTGTAGAGTCCTTGATTTAAATCTTTTAAACTATTAATCCTTGATTCCTTAGGATAGACCCTTCCCATCTTGCATACATATAGGACGGTTGATTGTGCTTAGGATTTTAGCTGGCTTCCTTTTTCAGGCAAGGAATAAGTCCAGATTGCATTAGCTAGGTCGTAGGTGTTAATATCGTATGTACGGTGTTACATCTTCTATAGATTTAGGATCTAAGGTGAGTGGTACAGGTGTACCACTATACACCTTAATGGTGGGTGAGTTCTCCATTCTTTCGGAGACTATAAAGCCTACCCATCTGCGTCACATAGATGACGCCACCTCCTTCTTTCCCTCGTGCATGTATGAGTGTGTTGTCTCTTCTCTTTTTCTTCAGTTTCTTCTGCTAACCGATCGGATGTTGACTGAACCCTGTATGACTGATCGAGCCAAGTTGGGACATTCCCTTTTGATTAGGAAAACCTAGAAATCCCTTGCACTAAACCCATCAGAGGAGATAATCTAATATCCTTAATCGAGAGTTTTCCTAAGTCAAGGCTTAGGATGTAATTAACTACGGGGGCTTGCGCCCGTAGGAAACCGATCCCCACAATCAAATAAACCCTATTCGATGCTGATGTATCGAATAGGGGAAATCTCGTGAACTTTTGGGTTATAGATATTATTATCCATCGAGGTTAGTAGGTGAAAGCCGCTATCCTCCATGGCTAATCGTATCTATAACTCCATCTGCTCTTCCATTGGCCTGCTTGTGTCGAGTGTAAAGGCCTACGACCATTTTGTCCTACAGGACAGTGTGATCGTACCCTTTGCATTCGAGCCACACGAGCGGAATCCTTTCGGAGACCCACAATAACACAACGGAGAAAAAAGATTCATGTAGCCGACCCCACATAGTGGGATAAAGACTTGATGTTGTTGTTGTTGTTGTTATGCTTTCATCAAATTTACCAAATAACTTATAGCAATTAATAAATTGTGATCTATGAATTTTATTTGTTTTTTTTTTTGCATTGTTTTGTGCTTTCCACAACATATTTGAGTTTGTTGCGTCCAGGAGTATTCGCGGCGGTAGAGAAATATCATATTTAACGTCTTAGCATTGTATGAAAATCCGGCACGCAATCAGATAAGGAGAGAGGGTCTAGCATTTATGAGACACCAAGATTTTTACGTGAAAAACCCCTGTAAAAGGGGGAAAAACCACGGGGCCTAGCCCAGTTTGAATGAATCCACTAGTATTGCAGTCGATTACAAATGAGACCCTTCCTTGGTGGAAGGTCTTAGCTTGATGTACATCTTATGGAGTACATTACATGATGTAAATACAAAGGATCACTATTGACATGTTCACTTTGTTAGAAGGACTACAGTCGGCGAGCGACGTAGGTCAGGAGGACCGTAGTCAGCTGGCGACAGAGGACTGTAGTCGGCGGGCGACATAAGTCAGGAGGACCGTAGTCAACGGGCGACGAATGTCGGAAAGATTGTAGTCGGCGGGCGACGTAAGTCAGGAGGACTGTAGTCGGCTGGTGACGGAGGTCGGAAGGACTGTAGTCTGACGACGAAGATCAGTAGGACAGCGTCAGGTAGAAGTCCAGCAATGAAAAGAAATGCATCTTCGCATAGATGTCCAGCGAAGTCCGATAACCGGTAGAAGTCTGGCATCGGGTAGAGACTTGGCGAAGAGTGAAGGTCCGACGTCGGGTAGAAGTCCGACGTCTGTTGGTTGCAGAGGAGAAATCCGGCCTCCCTTGGGTGGAGTTTCGGCGTCAGGAGGGAACTCTATCATTAAATGAGAAGAATTTCAGCATCACATGGAAGTTGTGCAAATTCCCAGCTTTTCTTGAAAATCCGGCAGAGTTCCGGCGTCTTCAGGCGGCAGGAAGAGCTCCAGCGATGGTCGAGGAGGTGAGAAATCTCCTTTTCCCCTTTCTCCTCTTCTTCTTCTCTCTCTTCCCTTTCCTCCCCTTGGTGTAGAATGAGGGCTCTATTTATAGTTTTTCTAGAATGGCATAGCCCGTAAATAGGCGTGAGATCAAAGGCGAATTGGGAGTGGTTTGAATGGACGGCCGATATCGAATCCTTTGATTATGCACCATTTGTTGGTCATTTGAAAGCCTTAATGATGTCAGAATTCGATGATCTTGAGTTCGTTGGATTTTTCTCGTCGAGCCGTTCGATTTGAGTATAAGCTCGTCAAAATCAAAGACCGTTTGGTAACTCAAATTGTGGTTTGAACCTTCCAACAGCGCTTTGGACCCTTGATTCGGACTCATTTGGGCTTGGATTGGTTTGATCTTGGTGTCGTTGGATTCGTATTTCCGAGACGCTCAGTTTGACTATAAGCTCGCTGAAATCGGAGTTCAGGTGCTCCCGAATTTAATTTTTGAAGTTTCCGGCTAGATTTTTGCCTCGAGATTCGTGCCCGATCAAGATAATTTTTTCATGACGTATCAATTTCCCCCCTATTTTCGGACGTCAAAACTCCAGGAGTCCGAAAATATATGTGTCGACAATTTGCATTGGTCGAAACGCCAAAAATTGAGTTCCGAAAACTAAGCTCTTGCTCAAACTTGATTGTAGAAGTCCCGTTGAGTTCCGAAAGTTGCAAAATTGAGTCTGGAACGTCAAAAAATGGGTTCGGGGACCCCAAAAACGTCCGATTTGGTCTTCCCGGGGCGAAAAACGGACCCTGAAAAGACCGGGCGGCCGAACCGGCCGGACCGGCCTACCGGCCGCCGCCGCCGCCGGCGAAGAACAGTGCCCGCGCGTACCATTGGTCGAACCGCGCGCCCGCGCCTGGGCGCACAGCGCCCGCGGGGCTTGCCGCGCCTACTAGCTGCCGTGCTGGCGGCCGCTGTGTTCGCGGATCGCCGAGCTGGCAGTGCCGTTTCGTGCGGCCGGTTGGCTGCACCACCTTAGGTGGGCCCTACTAGCCGGAAAAACTCCTTTTTTGTCATTTTTGGGTCCAAAAAATTCCCAAAAAAATCGAAAAAATTAGGAAAAATTTGGAAAAATAGGGAAATTCCAAAATGGCAATAACTTCCATCCTTTCTCTCCAAAACCTATAAATAGGCCTCCTAGGCCCTTAGGAAACTTGCAACTCCTCTTTCTTTCTCCCTCTGTCTCTCTCGCGGCTGAGGCCTCCGCTATTTGCGAGCGGGAAACTTCCCCTGCTCGAATTAGCGCCCTCTTCGTTCGCAGGAGTTACGGGATTTCCCTTCCTTCCCCCACGGCTCTCTAGTGGCTGAGACTTCCGCTATTTGCGAGCGGGAAACTTCCCCTGCTCGAATTAGCGTCCTCTTCGTGCGCAGGAGTTAC
Source organism: Dendrobium huoshanense (assembly GCA_016618105.1). Lineage (NCBI taxonomy): Eukaryota > Viridiplantae > Streptophyta > Magnoliopsida > Asparagales > Orchidaceae > Dendrobium > Dendrobium huoshanense. The sequence goes on along the minus strand of CM028345.1, from coordinate 51,960,042 downwards.
GAGATTTTCCTTCCTTCCCCCACGGCTCTCTGGCGGCTGAGGCTTCCGCTATTTGCGAGAGGGAATTTTTCCCTACTCGAATTAGCGCCCTCTTCGTGCGCAGGAGTTACGGGATTTTCCTTCATTCCCCCACGGCTCTCTGGCGGCTGAGGCTTCCGCTATTTGCGAGAGGGAATTTTCCCTACTCGAATTAGCGCCCCTCCTCGCGCACAGGAGTTATGGTATCTCTTTTCATTTTGAGCGGACGTTTGCTGGCGATGGACGATCGAGTTGAAGCACGTTAGCAGTCATCGATCGAGTGTGGAGCAAAAGGGGATAGTTCGAGAGTGCATTGCGAGAAGCCGATGACGAGTAGTAGTCTGCTGACGAGCAGAAGTCCGAAGACAAGGAGAAGTACGACGTCGGGTAGAAGTTCATTGTCAGGTAGAAGACCGACGAGAATTTGTCGACGAGCAGAAGTCCGACGACGAGTAGGAGTCTGCTGACGAGTAGAAGTCCGACGCCGGGTAGAAGTTCAACGTCGGGTAGAAGACCGATGGGAATTCGTCGACGAGCAGGAGTCTGACGACGAGTAGGAGTCCGCTGACGAGCAGAAGTCCGACGTCGGGTAGATGTTCAACGTCGGGTAGAAGACTGATGAGAATTCGTCGACGGGCAGGAGTCTGACGACGAGTAGGAGTCCGCTGACGAGCGGAAGTCCGACGTCGGGTAGAAGTTCAACGTCGGGTAGAAGACCGACGAGAATTCTTCGACGGGCAGGAGTCTGGCGACAAGTAGGAGTCCGCTGACGAGCAGAAGTCCGACGACGAGTAGGAGTCCGCTGACGAGCAGAAGTCCGATGTCGGGTAGAAGTTCAACGTCGGGTACAAGACCGACGAGAATTTGTCGACTAGCAGAAGTCTGACGACGAGTAGGAGTCCGCTGACGAGCAGAAGTCCGACGATGAGTAGGAGTCCGCTGACGAGCAGAAGTTTGACGTCGGGTAGAAGACCAACGAGAATTCATCGACGAGCAGGAGTCTAACGACGAGTAGGAGTCCGCTGACGAGCAGAAGTCCGACATCGGGTAGAAGTTCAACGTCGGGTAGAAGACCAACGAGAATTCGTCGACGAGTAGGAGTCTGACGACGAGTAGGAGTCCGCTGACGAGCAGAAGTCCGACGTCGGGTAGAAGTTCAATGTCAGGTAGAAGACCGACAAGAATTCATCGACGGGCAGGAGTCTGACGACGAGTAGGAGTCAGAAGTCCGACGTCGGGTAGAAGACCGACGAGAATTCGTCGACGGGCAGGAGTCTGACGACGAGTCGGAGTCTGCTGACGAGTAGAAGTCCAACGACAGGGAGAAGTCCGCTGACTAGCAGAAGTCCGTTGACGATCAGATGTCCGTCGACAAGGAGAAGTCCGACGAAAGTCCTGCAAGACAAAAGTTTAGTGACAGGAGGAAATTGAACATCGTGTAAAAATTTAACTTTTTGAAGAAGTTAAATGGAAGTCCCTTGACGTTATTCTGGCGACGTTAACCAAGGATGTAAGACCTATCCAAGGTTGTATGTCAGAGCTTTTTCTCGACGACGTTAACCTCTATGGAAGAGGTAAAGAGAATCCACCAAGAATATGAGACCTTTCTGAGGTTGTATGTCGGAGCCTTTTCTCGACGATGTTAACCTGAGTGGAAGAGGTCAGGAGAATCCACCAAGGATGTGAGACCTATCTGAGGTTGTGTGTTAGAACATTTGTTCGATGATATTAACCTGTGTGGAAGAGGTCGGGAGAATCCACCAAGGACGTGAGACCTATCCGAGGTTGTATGTCAGAACATTTGTTCGATGACATTAACCTGTGTGGAAGAGGTCGGGAGAATCCACCAAGGATGTATTTTGATTTGATTGGGAGGGGGCGAACGCCGCGTATATCCCGAATCAAAGGTGAAGAGTGGTCTATTTTTAGACCGTTACTGTCTTTTTGAGGTCGAGGTTAAGAACTTGCTCGAGGAGTAGAAGTCCAACAATGGACTGTATAAAGCTTGTAATTGATTTGAAGTATCATTGCATTTGCTCGGATATTCCTGAAATATCAACTTGGTGTTAAAGGTATTGGAGGATCTATTTGACCATGGTTTGAGTCAAAGTTGCCCCCCAGTCCGCATCTGCTTCTTATGATATTGATGTTATGAGTGATCTTTTGAGATAGGAGCAAAAGTTGCCCCCAGTCAGGAACCACGTTCCCACAGACGGCGCTAAACTGTTGCGTCCAGAAGTATTCGCGGCGGTAGAGAAATATCATATTTAACGTCTTAGCATTGTACGAAAATCCGGCACGCAATCAGATAAGGAGAGAGAGTCTAGCATTTATGAGACACCAAGATTTTTACGTGGAAAACCCCTGTAAAAGGGGGAAAAACCACGGGGCCTAGCCCAGTTTGAATGAATCCACTAGTATTGCAGTCGATTACAAATGAGCCCCTTCCTTGGTGGAAGGTCTTAGCTTGATGTACATCTTATGGAGTACATTACATGATGTAAATACAAAGGATCACTATTGACATGTTCACTTTGTTAGAAGGACTGTAGTCGGCGGGCGACGTAGGTCAGGAGGACCGTAGTTAGCTGGCGACGGAGGACTGTAGTCGGCGGGCGACATAAGTCAGGAGGACCGTAGTCAACGGGCGACGGATGTCAGAAAGATTGTAGTCGGCGGGCGACGTAAGTCCGGAGGACCGTAGTCGGCTGGTGACGGAGGTCGGAAGGACTGTAGTATGACGACGAAGATCAGTAGGACAACGTTAGGTAGAAGTCCAACAATGAAAAGAAATGCATCTTCGCATAAATGTCCAGCGAAGTCCGATAACCGGTAGAAGTCTGGCATCAGGTAGAGACTTGGCGAAGAGTGAAGGTCCGACGTCGGGTAGAAGTCCGACGTCTGTTGGTGGCAGAGGAGAAATCCGGCCTCCCTTGGGTGGAGTTTCGGCGTCAGGAGAGAAATTTATCGTTAAATGAGAAGAATTTCAGCATCACGTGGAAGTTGTGCAAATTCTCAGCTTTTCCTGAAAATCCGGCAGAGTTCCGGCGTCTTCAGGCGCCAGGAAGAGCTCCAGCGGTGGTCGAGGAGGTGAGAAATCTCCTTTTCCCCTTTCTCCTCTTCTTCTTCTCTCTTCCCTTTCCTCCCCTTGGTGTAGAATGAGGGCTCTATTTATAGTTTTTCTAAAATGGCATAGCTCGTAAATAGGCGTGAGATCAAAGGCGAATTGGGAGTGGTTTGAATGGACGGCCGATATCAAATCCTTTGATCATGCACTGATCGTTGGTCATTTGAAGGCCTTAATGATGTCGGAATTCGATGATCTTTAGTTCGTTGGATTTGTCTCGTCGAGCCGTTCGATTCGAGTATAAGCTCGTCAAAATCGGAGACCGTTTGGTAACTCAAATTGTGGTTTGAACCTTCCAACAGCGCTTTGGACCCTTGATTCGGACTCATTTGGACTCGGATTGGGTTGATCTTGGTGTCGTTGGGTTCGTATTTCCGAGACGCTCAGTTTGACTGTAAGCTCGCTGAAATCGGAGTTTAGGTGCTCCCGGATTTAATTTTTGAAGTTTTCGGCTAGTTTTTTGCCTCGAGATTCGTGCCCGATCAAGATAATTTTTACATGACGTATCAGAGTTAAAAATATTATATCTTAAAATATCTTATATGAAATTTGATATTAGAACTTAATGCTGCTTCTAGACATAATACTCAATTATTTGGTCAGTGAACAAAATAACAAAAGTTGTAATTTAAATTAAATCAAATTAACTATGATTCTAGAAAATTTTAATCTGACTTTTATGAGGTTAAGAAATAAATAAGGTTTTAACATTTGTTATTTGGTGATTATAGCGACCAATTGAGTGATCATATTAAGAGCTTTAAATAAGGTTTCTAATATGTTTGAATATTTTTATACTGTTTAAAGGTCTTGTATTCAAATATTATTTGTTTAGGGTTTATTATGTTATTAATTTCTGTTTCGTTATATATTTTAGGCAATATATTTAACATGAAGTAAGCTACAATTCATTAAAAACAATAAATAAGGTTATATGCGGAGCTTCAGAATTTGCTACTATGTCTGATATCAGTGGCGGAGCCAGAAATTTTGTTAGGGGGGGCCTAACGAAAGTTGTGCTCAAGGTTGTAACTCGTGAGTCCGAAGAGAGGAGTAAAGGGAAAAACAAATCATTGATACTTTTCATGTGTCTAGAAAAAAATATTGGTGGCTTGTCTGGATTAATAAATAATTTTAAAAGGAAGAATTACAAAAAAATAGAGCAGATTTTCTCGTTGGCGAACTTGTTGCTCTATTAAACCACTAAAACAATCAGCTTTAAGCCCCTTTAGGCTTTCAATTTTAACTTTAGTATGGAAACGGAGAAAAGAGCTGAATATACACAATATTGATTTGGTTTGGTGCACTGTAATGAGTACACGACTGCAGCATTTACGTTGCGCAAAAAGAGCTAGGAAAAACTAAATCCTTCACAGTAATTCATTAGATCATTAGCAGTGCAAAAATAATTAAATAATTGGATGATAATTTAATATTAAATAATTATTATTGGATAATGAATAGTTAATTACTGATAAAAGTTTTAATAAAATTATATTTAAATAGCTAAATATTTTAAATAATAATTAAGCATCAAAATCTCTTTTCATCATTTTGTCCACAATGAAAAGTTATTATTTCCTCTCTCTCTCTCAATATTTTACCCCATTAATATTTCTCTCTCTGCAGCTAGCATTGCATGGTCCGATTAAAGGTGGATTAAAGACTATAAATGGAAAAAGTCTGTAACAAATAAAATGAAACTTCATAAGGGGTTCTAAGTAAAAAAAAAAAAAAACAAAAATTTAAGGAGGGGGGCACGTGCCCCCCCCCCCCCCCTTGGCCCCCCTCCCTCCGCCTATTTTTATGTTAAAATTATTAGAATATCATATAAAGCTCCGCAAACGCATAACAACTCAAGTATTTAATATGGTCAAATCTGTGTGGTTCAGTTGGCAGCAAAGTCGCGAACGCGAAAGGAAAGGGCGTCTCCTCCGGCGTGATGGTTTTCCTCTTAGCCGAGGGTGGCTGCAACGTCCGTGTATCAGGCGACACCCCTTCGTCGCTCCCCGCCGATCCTCACAAATTCCGTCGCCATATCGGCCGCCTCTCCTAAGCCGAAGACCGCTCTATTGTCTCTCGCTTCTGCTCTGGCTTCTCCTCCTACATCCAAATCCCTCAAAACTTCCGCAGGTTCCATTGTTCCAATACATTCGCTGCCCAAGTTTATATACTCCCCGATCTTTGGGTTTCATTGTTTTTTACTCTTTTTTTTTTTTGGTTCTTTTGCGTATAGGGTTTTGATACACCTGAGCCATGATAGAGGCTCTTCTCGTAAGGAGAGCCTCGCTCGGGTGCTTTTACTGGTGGCTCCGATCCAGTCGCAGATGCTGAATCTGCTGCTCGAGAAATTGCCCGAGCATTTCAATGCCGATGCAGCATGTGTAGGTCGTTCGTTGAAGGATGACATTGCGAGGTTAATCATGAACCAACTACGATCGCTCGATTTCCTTGTGGATTCCGGGTCTTTTGCCGAAAAGCTTATGGAGGTTCTTTCTATTTCCCCTCCCGGGCTTAAGAAGGATCTAATCGGTTTGCTTCCGGAGATTATTGGCGACAAATGCCATTCCACGGTCGTCAGCGTTCTCGAGAAGATGCTCCTGGAAGATTCAAACGTCATTGTTCGCGTGCTCGATTCTTTCCCTGCTCTGAATTTGGATGAGCAGCTGCTGGAACAGGTTCAGACTTTGTTATTCATGATTTCGTTTTAAATATGTTTACTGCTACTGTGCACATGCTGTTAAATTTAAAATTTATATCTTAAATTTAGGGGGTGTTTGGTATCGGATTTACTCGTCGTTTTAAGTAGGATTTACAGTAAATCCAACCAAACGCAAATCGGGGCACTGCAAATCCGGCAAATCGGTAAATCCATGATTTACGAATTTACGCCGTAAATCCTAATCCCTTTTCAATTCGGATTTAACACAACTTACACTTGGTGAGGAAAAGCGGATTTACGGAATTGGCCGAAGAAGCGCGCGAAAGGGAGAAAGTTACCTTCACAGCGAGCGAGTGAGCACCCGTCGTTCCTTCAGATCAAAATGTTGTTACGTCCAATTCAACATGAAGGGAAAGTCATCGAAGGAGCGAAGTTGAACAACAACGAAGGAGCTGATGAAGTGACTTGTGCAATCTCTAAACCTGCGAAGCAACGAAGCCGAACAACAAGGACGAACAAGAGAAGATTAAAAGTAAACCCTAGACGCCTCAGCCATTACTGGTTAACTTAATTAATATAATTTAAAATATTAATAACTAAGTAAATTAATTAAATAATTAATAATATAATTAGTGTATAAATTAATTATCTAATTTAACTTAATTAAATAGTTAGTAATATAATTAGTAATTAAAAATTAATATAACAATCTTAATTAATATAATTTAAAATATACATTATTAAATATATAATTAATAATATAAATAATAATTAAATAATTAATGAACAGTAGAATTCTTAAGTAATTACTGAGATAATTTATAATTAAAACTAATAAAATATTAATTAAATAATTAGTAGGATTATTAGTTAAATAATTAGTTATTTCAAAATAATTAGTAGGATTAAATATAATTTTAAATAGAATAATTATTATATAATATGTGATAAAGAACAAATAAATTTATAATTTGATGCGGAAGCGAATTAAGTGGCTTCATATTACTCCTTCAATTTTAAATCTCAAACTGTTTTAAATCCTATAATCTGTTGGCAAATAACTTTTTTGGATTTAACAAGATTTAAAAGTTGTTATACCAAACACAATTCAGGATTTATGAGCCTAGGATTTACTAAATCCATAATTGTAGGATTTAGTAAATGATGAGGACATCAGATTTCGACACGTGTACCATCGTCGGAGACGCAGGTCGACGGCTATGATCCATAGCCTTTATTTCTGATTTATTTTGTATTTTATTTATTCTCGCATTTTTCTTTTCCTAGTTTACCCTTGTGGGTATTGAGTCGCTATTATAGCCCTAAGGGCATTTATGTCTTTCTAGCTTTGTTTCATCGTGGTCTATTTAAAGGAGGCCCCATGCATTGTACTAGATGATGAATTGTTAAATGAAACTTTATGTTTTTCGTTTTGATCTCTAAGTGAGTTCATGAGAGGAGAAAGCCGAGGAGGGTGATTTGCAATACCCGACAGTCGCCGGTGGATTCCAAGCTCTCAATTAGTCTTTTGAGTTATCTATTTTTCCTACACGTCTTTCTCCTCACTACCGCCAATATTCCCCTTAATTTTTCCATACCCGATCTCCTCTCCAAAGCCCATCCCGCCAACACCCAGGGCCTCCCTAGCCGCCGGCCTCCTTTCCCAACCGACAGCCACCACCCATCCCGCTGCCCCTCTTCCCCAAGCTCCAAACCTGCCGTCCCCCTTTGGCTCTATTTTGAATTTCAAATTCAAAAGGGGAGTTACTACCTTCCTAAAATGAGCTCAAGACATTTAGGAAAGTTTCCTATTTAGATTTCAATCAAATTTTGAAATTCAAATACTTTCCAAAGGCTTGGAATTAATTTAGGAAACTTGCCTATTGAATAAAATCTTAAAATTATTTCAGATTTGATCTAAATCCACTAATTAATCCTTGGGGCCCACATCATTAAAACAAAATCCCTTTCTCCCCTCCCTATTTGGCCGGCCACTCACCCCCTCTCCCTCTCTCTCATATCTCATTAATTACCCCCAATTAAATACCCTAATTCCCTCATAACCGTCGCCCCGCCCCCCCCCCCCCCCCCCCCCGGGATTAATTTGAATTTCAAATTAATTTTCCTCCAAATCCAGTTAACTTGAAATCTAATTTCAGATTACTAATCCTCACACCAAAACCCCCACCTAGCAAAACCCGCCCCTTCTCCCTTTAACCCCTCCTCACTCCTTTTCTCCTTGGCCAACTTCCCCAAGTGATGGTTCCTCCACCCCAACGTTACTATGCACGGCAAGGATCCTTCTAAGATCATGCATGGCCGATCTGGAGATTGATCACGGCTTTGCTTACAACGCCCAAGGAGAGATCGATATCCTCCTCTCTCCTTTCTACGACTCCGATTGGGAATACGACGAAATGGTGGAAAGATACATCAAACGAATCCTCTACTGCCTAGCGGAGATGATCAAACTCCAACAACCCAGAGTACCGTGGGTTCTCATCGGATGACCACCCACTTCCCCAACTCCGGCTCCTTCCCCGACGACTAGTCCCCTCGACATCACTTGTTTATTAGTGGCATCAATCCTCTTTCTCTAAGCCGAGCGACATCAAGAGTGCATGTGAGGGACTCCAAGGTGAATGATCTAGATCTTTAACCGTGAATTTTTGTTAAGAGCCATTTGTTTTATTATTTATTTGTTGAAATGATTTTGTTAGTCTCATGTTGCTTTTAATTGTAATCAATTGACATTACTTGGTTCTTCCGTGGAGATTTTCTTACGATCTATCTTGGAAAGCATTCGTTTTTAATTAGCTACGCAAAGTTCATAAGTTATTAATTTCCTACAAGCAATTCTTGCATCATTTTACACCATATTTGGTATCAGAGCATGGTTAAGCATGTATTGCATGTGCTAGAAGTTCCTAGGAGTCTAGTTAACCTTTTCAAAACTCGTTTGCATGCATACCATTGCCTAGTTAATGTATTTCTTTGTTTTTCCTTGCTGCCCATTCTATTCCTGCACCGTTTACATCACGTTAAGTAAGTCTATTTCGTTGTTTAAGTGTTGTCCTTGTCACAATAACATCCCTAGTTGTCTAGGTTACTTAAACAATCATTATGGCTTGCTGTCTGGAAAATTTATGCAGCATTTAGAGGACTTTTGGTGACCCTAACCTAGTGTTTAGGTGCTGTCTACTTCCCAAAACCCATCCTAAACACCTAGGCATCTTCACCAACTGTTGTGGTTTGCTGTCCAAACAAAATCTTCACCATTTAGTTGGATTAGGAGCATTTCATTTAGTGTCTTAGTGCTGTCCAAGCCTTAGCAACCTTCCTAAGTGACTAGGTTACTTAAACCACTAGCTTAGCTTGATATCCAAACATTTTTTGCACCCTTTAGTGAGTCTAACTTAGTGTCTAAATGATGTCCCTTACACACAGTCTTCATTAAGCATCACTTAGCACTTTCCAATGGACCCGACATAACTTCAAAAGAAGTTAGATGACCTAGTTAGTCTTGTGGGCTCTCTAACTAAAACCACGAAGGAGGAACATGTTGACTCTCCCTACTCTAGGTACGTGCCCCATTAGATCAATCATTATAATCGGAAGATGCCCAACACTGCTTATCAACCTAGACTTGAGCCTAAGCCACAACAACATCGCTTAGAATCACATTATCGTCTACCCACCTTTGATGGTTCATCGGACCCTTACTACTTTAGGGAATGAGTTAGACAGTTAGAGTACTATTTTGAATCACGTCATATCCTTGAGTACCACCAGGTTAACATCGCTAAGTCTCACTTAAAAGGCCAGGCTCTTCAATTTTGGATGAGATTGGAAGATCATAAAGAGTCTCGTGGTGAGTACCATACTTCTAATTGGAAAGACATGAGGCGAGAACTTAATCTAAAATACCGACCATCTACCAGCGACCAACCAACTTGTTTTAAGCTTAGGTCACCCCTTGTTCATCAAACCTTTGGGTGTTACACTTTCAAGACCCCTACCCCTGGTGACCGTCATCTAGAGCACCACCCTACCTCTTTTGTTGGAACAAACCTTGGACATTACTGTGGTCGAGACCACCCATCCTTTAGTAACATCAAGGTTGCTGTCCCACTTTGTAGGTTTTCTCATAGCCTCGATGGCCGACCCTCTATTGGACCTTCTGTTGGATCGGTTTCATATGACTCCCCACTTGGGTCGACTCCTAACCATCCCAAGCAACATTTAACCTCCCCAGCTCTTGTCCCTGCAAGTGTAATTATAATAAAGAAATGCATTAAAAAGAAAAGATACACTGAACTTGAGACTGAGTGCATCCATTTCGTGGATACTAATGATATCACTGATAATGAATAATTCTTTAAGGATGAGATTAAAGTGATTAAATTAGACTCCCTAAATGATTTAAATCATGATTTAGGAGAGCTAGAACCTTTAAACCTTGATACCTTAGCCCATTCTGATCCTAATCTCATCAAGGATATCCCTTTGGATAAGGTTTACATGGAGGATATTAATTTGATCTCGAACGAAACTGATCTGACCTTGAACCCTTTGGAATTAAATTTAGAAGATTATGATCTAATCATATATCCTACTGAGATGACTCCGAATAAGTCTGATTTAATTTCGAATAATTATGATTGCGACGAGGATAATCTTGAGTTAAAAGTGGTTCAACTGAATTTACTACCTGATTTAACTCCCGATTTAATTGATCATGAATCTATTTATGCTAGGGTTACAACCAAACTTGATTATATTGAGAATAATACTATGAGTTCGGAAGATAGTGATTTGAGTCTGAAAGTTTCTGAGCCTAATTTGAATAATGAGTCTCCTCTTGTTTTAATGGAGTCTATTTTAGGAGTTGCTCATCTAGATTTATATTTCTTGATTGAACTTACCTCTCCATTCCTCGTACCAACATTAATGTTAGAGAGAGTTTTATCCCATACTCTCATGACATCTCTCTAACTGTTGTCCCCACATCTGTTTTGGATACTCTATCCCATCTTTTGAGTCCCATACCTGTTGGTGACTCTTTGGGCTATCCCATTATGGCTGAGTCAGGATCCATCACCTTATCTTGTTCCTGATTTATTTGTTTTGCCCGCTATATTCTTGTCCTTCCCTGTTAAGGACTATCTCTCTCCTAGTTGGATGAATTTGTTAGATTATATTGTTGCCCCTAGGAGACTACCTATGACCCTAACTGAAACTTCCTATAGAAATGCCGTGGTAGCTAAGGATGTCTTCATTGCTCCCCCTATACCAGTTCCTTTAGACCTGAACACTTTAGATCCCCTTATTTTGTGACTCTTCCACCTTTATTCCATCTATGTGTGCTTATGAGTTAGTATGTTGTGTGTATTTTTGTAGTATGTTGTCTTCTAAAATTTTCCTTTGTTTAAAATTTGTGAGTCCACATGACATTTCATTCACCTTGTATATCAAGTCTCTTTGATGTGAAACTACTAGGAGTTACGATTAGAAATGGAAAAGAAAATTATTTTAAGTTTTGCTCTTATAAATTTATTTCGATCATGCAAGAGAGAGTTAAGAATTTGAAAATTTTAACTTGCTTAGGCCAAAGACTAGCAATAGAGAATAACCAAGACTATCCTTTCAAAAACCAAGGTAATATTAAATGCGAAGTACAAGTAATATAATCCAACACTTAACAATGAGAGGTTCACCTCAAGGCCTTCTCACTCAACTATTTGTAGGCTTTAGCGGAGAAAGATGAGCCAAATAATGAAAGATATTACCACTACAAAGATGGTGCCGAAGAACTTTGTTGGTGGAGAGGTAGCCGGTGGAGATGGATGTAGTGGGTGGCCGACGAGGCTCCAATCGTAGCTTGAAAATCGTCGGTCGATGATGCTCACAAGAATCGGGACGACTCGCTCTACGTCAAAGCACGAAGATCTTAAGATGTCGATGTTTCCGTTGACGTTGAATACAAGACCCCACTCAAGTTCGGGATTCGCCATTCAACATTGAAGTGAGGGATGAATGGCGTCGTCTTCTTCTTTTCTTGCTTTAATTTCTTAAGAGAGAGAGTGAGGAGGTGGTCGGCCAAAATAGAGGAGGGGGCGGGTGGATGGGATGAAGAAAATTGGGTTAAGAGAGGGGAGGAGGAGAGTTACACCAAATCTGAAATTATCTTCATAATTTGAGTAAATTAGGGGGAAGAAAATTTGAAATTGATTTCAAATTATCAATAGAATTAAGGGGCAATTAATTGGCATTAATGTGGCCCATTAAAGAAGAGGCCGGCGGCTCATGAGAGAGAGGGAGAGGGTGATTTCAAAAACCTGAAATTTAATTCAGGTTTTGAACGAAATTAGGGGAGGATTAATTTGAAATTGATTTCAAATTAGTGGGGTAATCAATGCATTAATTGGTGGCATGAAGGAGGGCCCATGCAAGGTGGCCGACGGCTACAAGAGAGAGGGATTTGGTGTGGGAGCAAGTAAATAGTTTCCATATCGGCTCATTAGATTTAGGAAGGGTTAGAATAAAATCCTTTCGAATTTGAATTTCATCATGATTCGAATTTTAAAACTTTCATAATCAGGAAATTCCAAAATTATAAAGTTTTTGAAATTCAAAATTTGAATTTTCAAAATTGGAATACGTGGGGGAATGGGGGATGGGGCCGACGGTTGAGAGGCTTTTTGATGGATGGTGGAGGTGGGGGTGGCCGGCGGCTATGAGGGGGGGGGGGGGGGGTAGGGCCGGCGGGTTGGGGAGAAGGAAGGGGATCGGATGATGGGGACAGACCACGAGTCACGGACTCTTCCAATGACTGGCGGGTATTGCTTTTTGCCCACACCTTGGGCTCTCGTTCTCCTCTCTAGCTCTCCACAAGAAGAAGAAGAAAAAAAGATAACTAAAGCAAATTTCATTCAAAATATTCATTAACCCTCATACAACACATGAGACCACTATATATAGGCATCAACTCATAAAAAAAAGAAAGTACGAAATTGTCCTCTGGGCTATAATAACAAAGCAACTCCCCACAGGGGTAAAAATGGAAAAATTGAAAATACTAAATAATACATCATGACATCAGAATCAAAAGTAGAGGCGCTGAATCGTGGCCGTCGATCTGCGGTTTTGCCGGCGATAAACATGTCAGTAGCGTCTGTCGATGTCCTCATCATTCTCCCCAGGTGGGAGAAAACTCGACCCTGTCGAGTGAGTGTCTCTAGAGCTCTCGTACTACTCCAGAAGGTCTGGGTCTAGACTTTGCAGCTCTTGGTCAACCCACATATCCTCTGTCGCCGGGGTCCCTTTCCAGTGAACTAAGTATCTCCGACGTCCGCCTCCTTTCGCAGTAATAATCTCATCATCTAATATGGCTTCAACTGTCTTCGCATTGGGTAAGGGGGGTAAATTTGGGAGTGGAGGTAGGCTTGGGATCTCACCAGGTATGGTCGCACAAGGCTCGTTTGTAAGTGGATTGTATGGGTTAAATTCTGGTCATTCGAAGGTTACTAAATCTTCTATGTTAAATGTGGGATTAATGTTGAAACCTTCGGTAAGGTCTAGTACGTAAGCATTGTTATTCATCTTTGAGATTATCTTGAACGGTCCGGCGCTTCTCGCATGCAACTTCTATGCGGATCCAGGAGGAAAACGCTCCGGACGGATCCGAACCATCATAAAGTCTCCAATTTCGAATTCTTTAGTTCTTCTTTTATGATCAGCCATAAATTTATTATGTAACTCCTGTAAATGAGATGCAAATGATGATGCTGACTCTGATGTCTTAACTCTATCTCAAGATTGGGTAGATTGATACTGATTCAGTCTGTAAGTGTAATTCCAGTGGTTTTTTTCTTTTATTGAGTAAAATATAATAAGGTGGATCCTGATGCTAAGTAACCTTGCACACACACACTCAATGAGAGAAATTCTATGAGTTTTAGAATTTTTTGTTTTCAATCCTTTCGTACGGGATGATTCAAAATCATCTTGGACGATCAAGTAAAAATAAAAAACTTAATTAGGGCATCTATGTTAAGACAACCGAATTAAGCAAATCATTCTAGACGACATTCATATCTTTCATATCATTTACTGTGATATTTATTCAATGATATATGTTTAGGACAATAACTGACATAAAAATTATGATGAAATTTGCATTTAAATATGAGAATTATTTGATACGAAATATTTCAACCAAACTGTAGGTTAAAATTAGGGAGACTATTTGAAGTGGTTAATATAGATTTATTTTTATATTTTATTTTGTATGATTAATGTCATTTCTTTCCATCTTTTTTATATTGTGGTTTGCTTGCATAATCAATTCTTTATAAAATTAGTTTTATTTTGGTAAAAAGTGATAACTTGTATCTATTTTTCATACCACAAGTGAGAGAATATCTATATATATTTAATCTTTATTTTGTTTCTGCTCATCTAGGCTGATATGTGCCATGCTTATCAAATCATAAAAAATGGTGATTTGAAGGATGAAAATATCATTATTTTCATGTATGATGATATTGCATACAATGAGGAAAATCCCAGACAAGAAATTATAATTAACCGTCCAGATGAGGGTGATGTGTACGTCAGAGTTTCTAAGATTTTATTTTGATAGGACTTGACAATACTATTATTTTTTTTCTGGTAGTTTATATATATTTTCTAACATATTGCTTAAAAATATATGCAGTATTATGTAGGAAATAATGTTAATGCTAAGAATTTTTTTGTTTTCCTTAGAAATAAAAAATCTATATTTAATGGCAGTAAGAAAGTTATTGATAATTGATATGATGATCATATTTTTATAGTTTATTTAGACCATGGTGGCCCAGGAGTTATAAGTTAATTTTAACTGAATTAAAGCCAATTGAAGTTGTTTATATCCCTACAAATTTTCAACATGATCAAAAAGATAATTTTAACTTGATGCTCAATTTAAGTTGTTCTATTATTTGACATGCATACATATCCTTTATCTTTATACGGATGATTTTATCTCTGTTCTGAAGAAAAAACATGGTTCTAATTTCGACAAAAAGATGATAATAAATTGTCATTTATAAAATATGCAGTTGTATTAAGTAACATTTCCATATTTAAGATAATGATGGTCTTATCTTTTTATTTCATGTCATCTATCTTGAGTCTTGTGAATATGAGAGTATTTTTGATGATTTTCTCCATGAAGATATAAGTATATATGCAATAACAATATCTAATGCTGTGGACATAAATTGGGAAATTTATTGTACTGGAGAGAGTCCTAGTCCACTTTCAAAATACTGGACATGTTTGGGAGACCTCTATAACATATTTTGGATGGAAGACAGATACATCCTCTTATCCAAGATATGCTGTAGAGGTCTCCTAAATATATTCAGTATTCTGAAGGTGGACTAGGATTCTTTCCAGTACAGTAAGTTTCCGAACTTCTCTACACAGTATTAGATGCCGTTGTTGCATATATATTTATATCTTCAGGGAGAAGACATTCAAAAATACTCCCAGATTCACAAGACTCACGATAGATGACCTGAAATAAAAATGCAAGGCCATCATTATCTTATATATATATAAATATTACTTAGCATAACTGCATATTATAAATGATAATTCATTACCATTTTTTTGTAGGAATTGGAAGCATGCTTTTTCTTTAGAATAGCGATGAAATCATCCGTATAAAGGTAAGGATATAGGCATGCCTAATAATAGAACAACAACATAAATTGAGCATCAGTTAAAATTGCTTTCTTGATCTTGTTGGAAATTTGTAAGGATATAAGCAAATTCTTTTGACTTTAATTCAGATAAAATTAATATAAAATTCATGGGCCATCATGGTCTAAATAAAATATAAAAATTTGATCGTTAGGTCCACTGTCAACAACTTTCCCACTACCACCAGATATAAATTTTTTATCTCCAAGGAGAACAACAAAATTTTTTTTAACATTAACATCATCTCCTATATAATAGTGCAGATAATTTTATACAAGATGTTAGAAAACATAGATAAATTACCAGAAAAAAATCATGGTACTGTCAAATCCCATCAAAATCAAACCTTGGGAACTCCAACGTACACATCACCCCTATCAGGATGGTTAATTATAATCCATTGTCTGAGATTTTTCTTATTGTATGTAATATCATTATACATGAAACAATGATATTTTTATTCTTCAAACCACCATTTTTTATGATTTTATAAGCATAACATATATCAGTCTAAATGAACAGAAACAATAGCAAGATTAAATATAAATAGATATTTTCTCACTTGTGATAGGAAAAATAGATTCAAATTATCACGTTCCGTCAAAATAGAACTAATTTTGTAGATAATTAGTGATGCAAACAAATTATAACATAAAAAAGATGGGAAGAAATGACAGTAATCAGATCAAATAAAGTAGAACAAAACTATATTAATCACTTCAAATAGTCTTCATAGTCTTAACCTGCAGTTTGGTTGAAATATTTTTTATCAAGCAATTTCTCATATTCAAATACAAGTTTCACTATAATCGGTATGACAGTTATTATCTTAAACATATATCATTGAATAGATATCACAGTAAAGAAAATGAAAGATGTGAATATCGTTTAAGACGATGTTCTTAATTCAGCTATCTTAACACAAATGTCCTAATTAGAATTTCTATTTTTATCCTATCGTCTAAGAGGATTTTAGATCGTCCCGTATAATATGATCAAAAATAAAAAACTCTAAAACTTACAGAATTTCTTCCCCTGAATGTATTTGTGCAAGGTTAATTAGCATCTGGATCCACATTATTATATTTGACTCTAGAAAAATAAAAACCATTGGGATTACACTTACATACTGACTTAGTCCTAATCTATCTAATCTTAAGCTGGCTTGAATTATAATTGATCTTGTGGACCAGAAAGATTAGTAATAGGATAAGCAAAATAGATGTGTAGTAGTAACGGTAGTAAGGAAACATGAATGCTAAAAGTGTTTATTATCATTAAAATTATAATTCTTGAATCCATATTTGCAACACACAAAACGAAATGCAAATCATACTTAAATGAAGCCACTAAATCCTCATAAAAGTCTTTGAATTTAGCCTTATCTAAGTTATCCTATCGAATATGAATCTTACTATTAACAAAATTCCTTAGGAGGGAATTGATATGATCTGGAATAGTCCAAACATTATGATGCATCCAATCAGAAAGTTGAGCATTAGAGTTGCAGACAATAGAACTAGAGAAGTCCAGAATCCTGTCATTAATGGAGTGACCCAAACACTAGTGATCCCAATAAATAGCAATATGATTATTTTGACTAAAAAGAAAGATGAATTTATTTTTGGGCAAAGATGCAGTGTTGCAAATACTTTTTCAAAAAGCAGTGACAGAATGCATAGGAGGCTTCCAAGGTGTAGTATATCTGATCATGATCCAATTAGAGAGAGGATTGGATCGATTATAGCATATCAAAATGGCCCCACAGTTATAAGCATATATTAATGATTGAAATGAAGCAATCCCTAACCCGCCTTTCGATAAAGACCTGCAAGTATTGGACTAACAAATTAACTGAATTTTCCTGACATCAGAGCCCCTATAAAAAAAGGAAATTAGAGCAAAGTTTACCAATGGCCTTAGTAGTGGTTTTAAGAATAATTGTGCTTCTAATCCAATAAGCCATAGTATTGGTGATGGTAAATTTGATATATTGAAGTATATTGTGGACCTCCGAAAGGTTACAACTCAATGGAGAACAGAGTGCAGAGGGTACAACTCCACCATCCCGAAGGACGAGATGATTGCAAGCCTTCACACTCTTCACAAGCAGGCCAATAGAAGGGCAGATTATATCGCACATATGATTAACCATTGAGGATAGTGGTTCTCGCTTATGCACACCAATGAGTAATAATATGCATGACCTGATCAACACAACGGGTTTCCCTCACCCGATACTTCAGCTCGAGTGGGGTTTATTTGGTGGGATTCCGTTTCCCACGGGCGTATGCCCCCGTGGTTAATTACATCTTATGCCGGAGCTTAAGAATACTCTCGATTAAGAATTTAATATTATGTTTTCCAAATGAGATTGACACATAAGGTGGAGACTAGCAAGTTCCTACTCAAAGGGGAGAAATGTTCAATTCAGCTTAATCAACATGCACGACTCACATCAACATCTGGAGGGAATAGGGCACTGAGAAGAAATTAGAGAAAAAGAAAATAATGCACTCAAAGCATACAGGAGGAAAAGATGGAGGTGACATCATCCATGTAATACAGATAGGTAGGATTTATAACTCCTAAAGAATATGAGACTTACCCACCGATGAAGCGTACTACGAGACACCAAAATATAGTAGTTTTGAATACTAAATCTAGAGTGGGTTTAATGTTTTACACACAACTCTAATACCCGTGTCCTAAGTAATGTATCATGGACTTATATCTTGCCTGAAAAGGAATACCAGTTAACTACCTAAGAGCATAAAATTCATATTATATAGTCTTTATAAAAGATGGGTGGATAGATCAGTTTTTGGAGATTAATGCCAACATTTAGAGAGTTTTCTTAGTGGCATTGGACTTATGTAGGGTGAATGCTCCTAGAGCTAATGCAATTAAAATTTTGATTTAATTGACTAATGTAATGCATACTAGTTGAAAGCTTCAAGTCATGTATGTATGAAATTTTAAAAAAGGCTTATAAAAAATAATTTTTTAGAAAGATTGAGCTTCTCTAGGTTCGGCACTTCATCTTCATAGGTTACATTATTCGGACTCTACCCGTATACGGGGAAGTTTCTTAAGGATAGAGAGAAATGCAATAATATGCATGCGACCCCGGACGATTCTGACTATTCTCTAGATGATTAAGTTTTAATGATATTTAATTCCTAAAATATTAAATTTTAGTTATGAGTAGAAAATATTTTAGTCCTTAAATAGCCTAGCAAAATCAAGTCACACACATGCAAGAAAGAAACCTAAGAAAAATAGACAAATTATACGGTGCAAACAATAGTAAATACATCAATATAAATAAATCACCAGAGTAAAAAGAAAAATCCATGGCAAGTGCCATATAAGTACAACCCAAGATCTGCAAACAACCTGGATTTTAATCCTACTGAATGACGCAATTCTTAAAAGCAAGGCATTTCATCATTAAGTCTTCGTCTTCGTATTGATCATCTTCCTCCGGATCGTCTTCCTTCAGATCGTCTTCTTTGGACTTTGTAGGATTTGTCCTTCAGAAGGGTACTTAAATGAGAAAGAAATTCCTTGTGAAGGACATTTCTTTCTCCCTTTAGGTACCTAGTGTTTGAAATGCCTCGCTTTTGAAGACTTTCACAACTCGATACTTTACATCAAATTACATCATTAAAAGAGAAAAATCTAGACTGGATTCACTTTTCACAACTCGAACCCGACCCACTTTTTAAACGGGTCAGAAATCTGAACCCAGACCCGACCCGTTTCGCCAACGGGTGACCCAAACCCGGATTTTTCTTGGTCGGGTTTCGGGTCGGGTCAAAAGTTGACACCCCTATATCCTAGGGCTAATTAGGATGCAAATTAGATTGATTAGCCGTGGTTTGGCTCAGGAGCCTAATAGGAAAGATTTAAATGCATTAAATGAGAGATTTTGATCAAATTAAGCCTAGGTTTGACTAACCAAGGCTTGGGTTGACCAAGCCAAGAGTTGACATGGTCAACTTGGTCAAATGAGTCCAAGTGATGGGGGATTTGAGCCTTGGATGGGTTTGAATTGATTTAAAATTGAATTAGGCTTAATTAGGCAGGTTGACTTGGTCAACTAGAATGACCCAGGGCATGGGTGTGGGCCCAACATGTTAAGTTTGACCTACTGAGTCCAAGAAGGGAGATTTGAGCCTAAGAAGCTATAGAAGTGATTTTAAATCAAGTGAAAGGGATTTGGGTCAATTTTGGTTAGCATGGGTTAATCTGGTCAATTAGGTTGAACCAGGGCCTGGGTCTGGGCTCAGCAGACTTGGCTTGACCCACTGAACTCAAGGGAAGTGGTTTTGAGATCTGGCTTGGTTAATTTGACCAGGTCAAACTCCTCGACCCAAGTCGGGGTGAAAAATAAGGTCAACATCTACCTGTGAAAGAGAGTAAACGAGCCTTCCAACCTGAAAGTAGCATAATAACTTTTTTTAACAAAGTTGAGAAATTAGAAAGTTTAGTTCTGTCAGAAGATAAGGGAATCTCCATATAAGAAATTTTAGTGGAAATGTTCGAAATGACAGGGGGAGAGGTAACAAGAGGTGAAAGAAGAAGGGAGCTTTTGTGCAAGTTCAGTTGCAACCCAGAGTAATTGGAAAACAAATTTAGAGCTTCCATCAGGCGATTACAATGAAGGGTCTGCTTTCCCAAACACTAACAAGTCGTCCGCATAAGTGAGGTGAGTTGGATGAAAACTATTAAAGTTAAAACCTTCAAACCTTTGAGTTCTAGCAGGAGCATCAATGAGGCAGGAAAGTGCATCCATGATGATACAGAAAAGTTAAGGACTGAGAGGACATCCTTGCCTAATACCAAAACAAGAGAAAAACCCCTCAAGAGGCCCTTCAATACAAATTGTGAAAAAGAATATCATTGAATACAAGCTTTAATCTAGTTAATAAACATAGGTGGAAAACCTTTTTGAGCCATTCTAGCAAAAAGAAACTCCCTGGAAATCGTGTCAAAAGCTTTCATGATATCAAATTTTGCACGAAAAAGTTTTAAGTTGGTGTTCTTCTTGAACAAACTGATGATTTCTGCTGCCTAAATTAGATTATCAGTAGAAAGCCTATTGGAGATAAAAGCAGCCCGACTTTGATGGATAATCTCCAGCATAATAGTTTTCATATTAGTAGCAAGAATCTTTGCAATGATTTTATGAAAGATATTTCAAAGAGAAATATGTCTAAAATCTTGCATGTTCTCTGCATGTTTATTTTTGGGGATAAGTGCTATGACAGTAGCCTTAGCACCGTTAGGGAGATACCACTTGGAGAAAAAGGATTTGACAACCTTACAAACCAAATGCCCAGTGATGCTCCAAGTACTTTTATAAAAATCAAAAGAAAATCCATCCAGACTTTGAGCAGAATTGGAGCTACCAGATAAAATAGCAGTGTGAATTTCCACATTAGTAATAGGTAAAACAAGAAAAGAGGCGGCCGTTGAAGGTATAGTATTTCCCATAGGAATGGGATTAACGTTTCTGAGCAAAGGTATAGTAGAGTTGTACAAATCCTTGAAATGATTTGTAATGTTTTGAATATTGTCCTCATGCTAGACTTGTCTGATCCAAGAATGGAAGCTGTGAGAGAGCATCTATTAAAAGAGTTTCTCTTGCGCAACTTAAAAAATAAAAACTTCAAATCTTCCTCATCATTGGTCAGCCATTTAACTTTGATCTTTGAATTGTCCCAGAAGCCCAAATAGAACTGTAGAAGGAAAGATCAGCATTAATTTTCTTAAGCTTATCACACACCACAGTGTTGAGGGATCCCAGTTTATCAACAACTGACACTTTTGTTGAATATCAGACAAGTTTGCATATTTAGCAGCAATGACATTGGAAGAATCCCAATCCTTAGTTTTTATCATATCTTTCAACAATTTCAGCTTATTGTATAAGCAAATGATGGGATTGTCTTGGATAGGTGTATCAAAAATGTTTATGAGAGTGCTCCAAAAATCACCAATTTTGCTCAAGTAGTTTTTATACATGAATCTATGCTTTAATCTCCTTTCATTGTTAACTCTAAGAATGAGAGGGGAGTGATAGGACATAAGGCTATTTAATACATTATAGTGAGAATTTGGATAGGCTTCAATCCAAGCTTCATTAACAAGAGCACGGTCTAATTTCAAATGTATCAGATTGTCAGCTCTTTGATTAAACCAAGCGAAAAAATTTCCAGTGTTAGGAAATTCCATATGGTTGGTATAAAAAATAAAGGAGTTTAACGTGTTAAATCTAGAATCCATAGTGACATTCCCACCAGATTTTTCACTTTGAAACCAGCAACAATAAAAACTCCCAGCACCACCTAAGGCAAGGAACCATGAGGGTTTAAATCCCACAAGTCATTCCAAAGTAGGAAACTGTTACGAGCGGACCGGTCCCCTCTGGACCGGTCCGATACTATTCCAGGCGGAAACACCCAAAAGGGGCGGAACCCCCTGTGGACCCCACGGTTGCTGAAATTGATTTTGGGAGGGAGAATTTTGAATGAGGGGCTGTTTTAGGAAGTCCATTATTGTCCTTTATGATTAATTTGTATAATTAGGAGTTTAGGGGGGAAAGAGGATTATCTTGAATTTGAATGTAATTTGAGATCTAGGGTTTTCTTGCTTGGGCTCTTGGCGTTGCCGGAGAAGATCGGAGAGTTGTTCTTCCTCTCGAATCGAAGAACATTGTATCTTGCTTTTGCTTTGATCATCTACTAGTGGAATACAAGTCCATTAAGCATTTTTCTCTCAGTTTTCCTACGAATTTCTACTGTTTTCATACGTTTGGGGCTGTTTTCCTGTAGAAAACAACAACTTTCTTGTTGTTTTCTTCACGTGGAGCGATAGGAATACTTGGATCTAAGTATTTCCTATCAAATTGGTATCAGAGCATCGTTCCGGGACCACCGGCGGCTGAAATTCTGAAATTTCAACAAGTTTCTTGTCTCCGGAAGAAGTTTTTTGTGGATCCGTTAGAAGGACAATGGCCGGAAAGAAGGTGGATGTCTTGGAAGGCGAAGTCGGTCAATTAAAAACCGATTTGGAGGAAAGATTTTTTGATTTTCAAAATCAAATTACCACCAACAACGAAAGGTTGGAGGGAAAATTCACGGCCATGGAAGAGATGATGAAGAAATTACTTGAGATGAAGACTAATCCGACGGCGTCGGAAGCAAGAGAGACTGTCGGCGACCATGGCGTAGGAGGAAATCCGAACCCGCTTCGGGGGAGGAGGAATCCGGCTGTGGAGATTCTTGAGGGAGACGACGACATGCCACATCTAGAGCCACTTTCTAGACAGGAGATGAGCCTGGGGAATGACCGTCGAGGTGCTGATTTTCAGCGTCGAGGTGCTGATTTTCAGCGTCGAGGTGCTGATTTTCAGCGTCAAGGTGTGGATTTTGAAGGCCGGAGGGGAGAATATGAGGGAAGTGCAGATTTTGGCGAAAGAAGAGGAGAATATCAGCGTCGAGGTGCTGAATTTCAGCGTCGAGGTGCTGATTCTGAAAGGGGAAGAGGGGATTATGACGATGGACTCGGATACCAACGTGGGAGGGAGGACCGGGATACTTGGGGAGCACCTCATCTTCGAGGAATGGGAGGTTATGGAGAGTACCGGGGTAACGGAAGGGATCCGAAGGTGAGGAAGTTGAAGATGCCCATCTTTGAGGGGGAAGATGGCCATGGCTGGATTTACAAGGTGGAACGGTATTTTGCAGTCAACGGGTTGACAGAGGAGGAGAAACTGACAGCGGCAGGACTGTGTTTGGAAGGGAAGACACTGGCATGGTATCAGTGGCAGGACATGAGGCGACCTATTCGAAACTGGAGGGAGTTCAAGGATTGCCTACTAGAACGTTTCCGAACCAGCAGCGGAGGGGATTTCTACGAGCAGTTCTTTGCGCTGACACAGGAGGGGACAGTAGCAGAGTTCCGAGACCGGTTTGAGTACCTAGCTAGCAGGTTGGATCGTCTTTCTGATACCGTGCTTGAGGGGAACTTCATGAAGGGGCTCAAACCAGAAATCAGAGCAGCCGTTAGAGTGATGAGACCACACGACCTGGGGGAGGCCATGGAGTTGGCACAATTGGTCGAGGACCATAAGCATCTAGAGAGGGGGAATCGAGGCAGTAGTTCTGGGGGATCCCACCGGATGACGACCATGTTTTTAGCTTCCAAGGGAGCTGCACCGGGGGGTACACAAGAAGTACCAAAGGAGAGATCTGGAGGAGGAGGGCCTAGGGGAAATTTTAAGAAGCTTACTGATAAGGAGATGCAGGAGAAAAGGGCCAAGGGATTGTGCTTTAGATGTGATGAGAAGTACATGCCGGGGCATAGGTGCAATGACCGGACTCTTCAGGTTCTCCTTGTTTGCGAAGACGAGGAAGACGAAGAGGTAGGTGGGAGCAGGTCTGAAGGGGAGGAAGATGAGAAGTTGCACCTGGATGTGGCGGAAGTCTCTCTGAACTCCGTAGTGGGATTCACTTCGAGTCACACTATGAAAGTGAAAGGAGAGATAGCCGACCACGAGGTGGTGATCCTGATAGATAGTGGGGCAACTCACAATTTCATTTCCACTCAGTTGGTGGAGTTGCTGGGAATGAAATTAGTGGATACGGGAGGCTATGGCGTGATGATGGGCACAGGAAAGGTAGAAATGGGTAGAGGAGTTTGTAAGGGAGTGGTGATTACCATCCAGGACATAGAGGTGAGGGAGGATTTTCTTCCCTTAGAATTGGGGAGTACTGACGTAATTTTGGGAATGAAGTGGCTGCAGACTTTGGGAGAGACAAAGGTGAACTGGGGGGAACTGAGGATGGAACTTGTAGTGGGAGGGAGGAGAATGGTGATACAGGGAGATGTCGGCCTGTCTAGGACTGGGGTGTCTCTCAAGTCCATGATCCGAACCATTCAGGAGGTTGGGGGTGGATATTTGGTGGAGTTGCAACGATTGGAGAAGGTCAGTGTGGGGGAAGAGGGAGACATTCCTCTGGAAATGCAACCGGTCATACAGCAGTTCAGGGAGGTTTTTCAACCTCCACATGGTTTGCCACCTCAGAGGGAGTTGGAGCACGCCATTACTTTGAAGGAAGGGGAGACACCGATCAGCGTTCGCCCTTACCGCTACCCCCAGATCCAAAAGGATGAGATAGAGAGGCTGATACGGGAGATGTTGGAGGCAGGGATCATAAGACCAAGTGTAAGCCCTTTCTCTAGTCCAGTCCTCTTGGTCAAGAAGAAGGATGAGAGTTGGAGATTCTGTGTGGATTACAGGGCTCTGAATAAAGGCACTGTACCAGACAAGTTCCCAATTCCAGTGATTGATGAACTATTGGATGAACTATTTGGGGCAGTGGTATTTTCCAAGCTAGACTTAAAATCCGGATACCACCAGATCAGAATGAAGGAGGCGGATGTTCCAAAGACAGCCTTCAGGACACATGAAGGGCATTATGAATTTCTGGTAATGCCCTTTGGTTTAACTAACGCTCCTGCGACATTTCAGTCTCTGATGAACAGGATCTTCAGGCCGTACCTCAGGAAGTTCGTACTTGTGTTCTTTGATGACATATTGGTGTACATCAAAACTGAGGAAGAACACTTAGAACACTTGAAGGAGGTTTTGGGAGTATTGCAGGAGCATCAGTTACAGGCCAATCTGAAGAAATGCAGCTTTGCACAGGCCAGGGTGGAGTACTTGGGACACGTGGTATCCCAAGAAGGAGTAGCAGCGGATCAGAATAAAATAGAAACAATGCAGAAGTGGCCAATACCTAGAAACCTAAAGGAGTTAAGGGGGTTCTTAGGGTTGACTGGATACTACCGGAGATTTGTGAAGGGATACAGTGCTATCGCATGGCTATTGACGGAGCAACTGAAGAAGGATGGATTTTCTTGGGGGGAAGCAGCAACGCAGGCATTTGAGAAACTAAAGGTAGCCATGACTACAGTTCCAGTGCTAGCACTTCCTGATTTTAGCCAAGTCTTTGTGGTGGAGACAGATGCTTCAGGGTATGGGCTGGGAGCAGTGTTGATGCAGAACCACTAGCCAATATCATACTTCAGTCAAGTACTTTCAACCAGGGCTAGATTGAAGTCAGTGTATGAAAGAGAATTGATGGCCATTGTCTTGGCTATTCAAAAGTGGCGGCCATATCTCTTGGGAAGGCAATTTATCGTGCGGACAGATCAGAGGAGCCTGAAGTATTTGCTAGAGCAAAGGATGGTAACTGAAGAGCATCAGAGGTGGCTATCCAAACTACTAGGCTATGACTTCGAGATTCAGTATAAACCAGGGTTGGAGAACAAGGCAGCCGACGCTCTATCCAGATGTGTGGGGGAAATCCATGAGTTGGTGCTGTCTGTACCCTTGATGGTAGATTGGGGAGCCATCAAGGAAGAAAGTATGC
Organism: Dendrobium huoshanense; assembly: GCA_016618105.1. Lineage (NCBI taxonomy): Eukaryota > Viridiplantae > Streptophyta > Magnoliopsida > Asparagales > Orchidaceae > Dendrobium > Dendrobium huoshanense. The sequence continues at coordinate 51,934,034 of CM028345.1, read as the reverse complement.
TGAATGAAGAGTTGAAGAAGATCAGGGAGGATCTAGGGAAAGACAAGAGTAAGAATCCGGGCTACTGTATTGAGGGGGAGAGACTATTGTATCATGGGAGGTTTGTGATGCCACGGACTTCCATACACATTCCCCACTTGTTGCAGGAATTTCATGGCAGTGCAGTTGGGGGACATTCAGGGGTTCAGAAGACTTACAGAAGGCTAGCATCCGAGCTCTACTGGAAGGGGATGCATAAAGATGTGGAGGAGATGGTGGCCAGGTGTGAAGTGTGTCAGAGAAATAAGTACATGGCCATGGCGCCAGGAGGATTGCTGCAACCGTTGACACTTCCAAACAGAGTCTGGGAGGAAGTGTCAATGGATTTCATTGATGGCCTACCAAGATCGGAGGGGTTCACAGTCATCATGGTGGTAGTGGACAGACTTAGTAAGTATGCGCATTTCGTTCTCTTAAGACACCCATACACCGCAATGTCAGTAGCGGCAGCATTTATCAGGGAAGTGGTGAGACTACATGGGGTGCCTGAATCGATTGTGTCTGATCGAGACAAAGTGTTCCTTAGCCAGTTCTGGAGGGAGCTATTCAGGATGCAGGGCACGGTTCTCAAGAGAAGTACCGCTTATCACCCACAGACAGACGGACAAACGGAGGTGGTAAATCGAAGCTTGGAGACCTATTTGAGGTGTTTTGTGTCCGAAACCCCACGGTTGTGGGCAAAGTGGCTACCTTGGGCTGAGTATTGGTACAATACCTCATTCCATTCCGCCTCCCAGATGACCCCATTCAAAGTATTATATGGGAGGGACCCTCCACACCTAGTGCACTATGGAAGAGAAAGCACACCAGTATCGTCTGTGGGGCAATACCTAGAGGAAAGGGACAAGATATTGGAAGAGTTAAAGAGACATCTGATGAGGGCACAACAAATCATGAAAAAGCAAGCGGACTCTCACAGGAGAGACATGCAGTTTGAAGTGGGGGAGAAGATGTTCCTAAAACTACGACCATACAGGCAGAGGACAGTGGCTAGAAGGCAGAACGAGAAATTAGCACCGAGGTACTTTGGCCCTTATGAAGTATTGGATAGGATTGGAGCAGTGGCTTACAGACTGAAATTACCCCCCTCAGCCACCATACACCCAGTGTTCCATGTGTCTCAGCTGAGGAGAGCCATTGGGGAGCATGCAGTGAGTGCAGAATTACCAGCGACTATGACGGAGGATTTAGAAGTGGTTTTAGAACCACTAGAGCTTGCAGGAGTCCGACCAGATAAAATGGGCAACAAAGAAGTGCTGATCAAATGGAGAGGCCTCCCTGATTTCGATGCTACATGGGAGCCTTTTGAAAGAGTGAAGGAGCAGTTTCCTTCTTTTCACCTTGAGGACAAGGTGAGTTTTTGGGAGGGGAGTAATGTTACGAGCGGACCGGTCCCCTCTGGACCGGTCCGATACTATTCCAGGCGGAAACACCCAAAAGGGGCGGAACCCCCTGTGGACCCCACGGTTGCTGAAATTGATTTTGGGAGGGAGAATTTTGAATGAGGGGCTGTTTTAGGAAGTCCATTATTGTCCTTTATGATTAATTTGTATAATTAGGAGTTTAGGGGGGAAAGAGGATTATCTTGAATTTGAATGTAATTTGAGATCTAGGGTTTTCTTGCTTGGGCTCTTGGCGTTGCAGGAGAAGATCGGAGAGTTGTTCTTCCTCTCGAATCGAAGAACATTGTATCTTGCTTTTGCTTTGATCATCTACTAGTGGAATACAAGTCCATTAAGCATTTTTCTCTCAGTTTTCCTACGAATTTCTACTGTTTTCATACGTTTGGGGCTGTTTTCCTGTAGAAAACAACAACTTTCTTGTTGTTTTCTTCACGTGGAGCGATAGGAATACTTGGATCTAAGTATTTCCTATCAGAAACATTCTTCAAAAGAATTTGAAGCATAAACAACAAAAAGCAAAATGGACTGCTGAGAACCCAAACTGAGAATCACATATATAATCTGATTAGAAGGAAAGGTGGGGGTAAAAGAGAGTTTTTATGAGTTCCACTTTATCCAAATCCACCCCGAAGAGGCAAGCTCAAAGTTTTCATATCTAAGTTCTTGATCATAAACTTTGTGAGTTGAACAGAACCAAGGGTCACTGAGATTTGAGATTTGTATGCAATTTTCCATAATACAAAGGAGGTTAAGTCCCTGTTTACGGACCAAGTTTTTACCGCAAAAAATCTTATCAAGTTTATTGAAACCCCTGATATTCCAAGCCTCTAAAGCCAGAAAGATCATGATTTAAGGGTTGGATTTGGGCCTTTCCTGGAGCCCTTCCCTCGAGTATTTCTGTGAGAATGACTAACAGAGGAGGTCAACCCTTTTGAATGAGGCGAATTGGGTTGAGAGCTAGTGACCAATGAAAGAGCAAAGAGAAAAGAGAAGGCCTCCACTAATATTATATCTTTAGGTTGAACAACTTACCCTCAACTAAAATAGGAATAGTTTTAGGATAAGTAGCCGAGGCGTTAATTTGAACACATACTTTAACATAAGTAAGTCTGGATTTGGAGGTAGTGAGGGCATCTACAGCAAGCGGGGGTACCCTATTTTAGTGGTTATTTTAGATATTACATGAGGGGTCCAACAACAAAGTGGAAGGTTGTAGATTTTCAACCATATAGGAACATAAGTGAACTCTTCACATTTCGGTGAGAAGTGCGAAGACCACTTCTGGAAAAGAAATGGTTTGCCAAGAACAAACCAAGCACCTCTGGACCAAACAAGTTCGTAATCCTCAGCGCATGAGAATTTGATCAAGAAAAATCCATCTTTAAGAGAGATAAGTTTGAGGTTATCTTCAAGCTTCCAGATTTTCCGAACAACATTGAGCAAAGTCTCATAATAAGGTATTTTACCTAAGGAGTATACAACAAGCGCCAGATCCCACTCCTCGCAAGCTGCAACAACATCTTTTGTGGGAAAATTTATAATATCATCCGAAGTAGGAAGGGGAGAAATAGAAAAATCACAAGGATCTAGGTCACTGGAGAGGATGCAGTCCCAAGGTAAGGGATTTGAAGTTCCAACAGGAGGAGGAAGTGAAGAGGAAGGAATAGGAGGGAAAGAGATGTTGTAAATGGAGGGATCCAGGGGGATCCCTCCAGCAGCTTCAAAGAGGAGCCCCAAAAGAAACGAGAAGGAGAGAAAAATATGCCTTTTTGCGATTTTTGCATCGATTATCAGAAAAGGAAAAAAATTAGGTCAGAATTTTCTCATTTTATTTTTTGACTTTTAAATTTTGTAAACAATTTTAAATCAACATAAAAAATTATATTTATTACGAATCTTGATGTATATTGAAATTGAGAATTTTGTGGGTGCTATATGTTGATGTAATAATACAAAGTGATTGGTCTTTGTTTATAAGATTAAGCATTTGGGTTCAATATGATTTGGTTATTTGTACATTCGGTTTTCCTTTGATCTCATTCTGAATAATTCTCCATAACAAATTATATCAAAGCTCACAACTTGGTTGGAATCAAATGTAGTTCATGTGATTTTGTGTTTCCCATAGAGCTTTCTTCCTTCTTATTATGGTTGAACAATATTTAAGAGCTGATGACTCATAAATTGGCTCTTCTGCATGATACTTAATGATGTTGAAAGCCTTCATTTGAGGAACAATAATGGCTATGTAGAGAGCTCCATATAAGGGAAATAATAATAGAGATATAATGAGAAATTAATTTAAACATACATCAAATAATAGTTGATATTAATATATAAATATCTAATGATTAGCCCCCACCTATAAACTTAAACTTTCTATTAAATATAATCTTAACCACTAATTTATCAAATCCAATTTTAATCCATTTTGATTAATTCTCCCGTACAAACACGCCTATTCTTTTTTACTTCCATCTAAATACTAGTACTTTCTTTGTATTTCAAAATGATGCATCTCCTAGGTTAACAAACACGATGATTTCATATTAACTCATTTTTATAAGGTAATAAAATCATCATTTTTAGAATGTTTTGAAGAAATATGTGACATTTCAAAACATTACTTGCATTAAGTTTAGAATTTTATTATTTTGATAAAAAAATTATTTTTAACTTCAATTAATTAATTAATATGTCAAAAGTAATGAATTTGACTACAATTTCAACATAATTATTTGAAAATATTATTAAAAGTCACTTCATTTTATGAATAATACTAGTCAATATGTCATTTCCTTTTAACTATTATGCTAGTTTACATGTGATGGTCTTTTATCATCAAGAGACCATGTCCTTGGATGATTGTTTGAAATTAGAAAACAAAAAATTGTAAATGATAATGTTTAGTAAATTTATTATTTAGCTGAATATTTGATTGGAAATTAGGTTAAATTCCTCAGAACTCCATCAAAATAATAATTTTATTTTTCTAATTTAAAATGATTGTAAATTAAATTATTATTTTTAAAATAAATTTTTGTATTTGAAAGCTAACCAATGAGCTCCTAGAGGACATTGTTGTGTCAATTTAGATATTAGAAGTGTTAATATTTTGTTATAGAGGGTCTATTTAATGTCATCTTTCTTATTATTTAACTTTTCATATCATTGTTATACCTTTAGCTTCATTGTTATTTTATTGTTGCTTTTTAAAAGTTTTTGCCTTAGGAAGATACTTTTTATAGTCAAATCTATTAATGTATGATAACAATAAAAAGATGCTAACTAATTTGTCAAATTTTTCATAATATATAATTATTTATAATAATTTTTAAAAAAATTAATGCCCCCCAAACAAATCATTGATAATAAACTGTTTATTCTCTTTATCTTTCAGAATGAATTTGAGTTACCCAAATAATTGTGCTTAGATATGGTTACAGACTCAGGTCTTGTCTATTTAAAAATTATTTATGTGGCCTTATCTCCTCATTTCTTCGACAAATGTTTAGGTCATCATATTCTTATTAAAAAATATGTTAAGAAAGGTAGAAGTAGACCTAAAAAGACTTGGTTAGAAAATATTAGAAATTGATATTTCTTTATTAGATTTAAATGAGAATTTGACTTTTAACAGGACACAATGGTGAAAAAGGATTTATGTAGCCGACCCCACTTAGTGGGACAAAGGCTTGATGTTGTTGTTGTATATTCTTATTAAAAAGGAACTATAAATATAAATAAAAGATAAGATGAAATATATGTAGAATATAAATAATATGTATTTTATATCAATATATATTTATTTATTTTCTATCTATTAAAAAAATATCTAGCTTCCTTTATTAATAGATTCTAGATAGCATGTAGACTTTGATTAATTTTTTTAACCCAATAATTTTAACATGAATCCAAAAAATAAAATATAAGAGCTTAAATTAAACTCATCTTAAGTGTCTAATGAGTATTTGAGGAAGAATGAGTAAGGGAACCATTATAATTAGCAAGGTTCTAAAAATTGGATCGGGCAACTAACCGGAAGCAGAAGAGGTTCACGGTTTGAAATATTGTTAAAAAATATATATTGTATAGTGTATCTATGAAACTCAAGATGGCTTTTTTGTTTTATATGGTTTAGTCTTGCATCACTTGAGAAGTTTTTTTTTTTGTATAGTTTATATAGCTTTTTTGCTTTTGCTTATGATAAGAGCTCATATGAAGTAATATAAGCATATGAGATTGTTGAAATTAATATTTAATCATGTGTTTAATACAAATCTGATGCCCTAAAATCTAATTTTGAAGAATTATTCATTTATTTTCTAATAAAAAAGAACCAGAGCTACATAATATCATCTATCGACAGTAAATAATAAAACAGATTCTATAATTTAAAACATCAATGCACACATCTATATTTATTCATAAAAATCATATACACTACTCAGGATCTATACAATCATATCATAATTACTCTATCCTGAATATAAAATAAAAACAAACATAAATAGAACCTCAAAAATAATGACCAGCCTCACACTCATATTCCCCTGCCCTGTCATGAAATTATTTAACCACATATAATGAGTTTAAAAAATCCAGCAGGTCTCCAAAACCTACAACTGAATTCAAAACACGATAACGGAGTAATATGCATATCAACAATCAAATCATAACATTTGCATTTATATGATCATTGAATCAGGACAAAAATAGTAAAATTCACATGCATTAGTAATATAATCTATAAACAATAAAATACTATAGTATGGAAGCTTATAAAGTAGTAAACTAGTACTAGTGTGAAATTTATAAAACAATCGTCATATATGTAATCCCAATCAGTAAAAAAATCGGATAAAGTATTAAAGACTATCGAAATCAAATCAATGTAGTAAAATTATATAAGAATGTATACATGCTATCCAGTTATTTTATATCAATATTCTACATATTCAGTATGTCAAATGCTTATTGTATAGTGAATTAATAGTATCAATAACAATAACAATCTAGTGGTATGAACAGTAGAATAATACAATAACAGTAAATTCATGCAATAGCAATAAAATAGTACAATAATAAGAATAATGTCTCAAGAACATGTATTTCAGTAGTCACACTAAGGGGCTTTTTGGTTTGCAGAATTAGGAGTGTAAAATAATTGACTTACGTGCATTTCATAAATTATGTCGTTTGGTTAATTTTGAGCGAAAAGTAAGGAATTCCTTTGGAGCATCAACGGTCTATTACATGAGGTCGTTCGTGCAACTTTGAAACACGCTCAAATTGAGCGGGTTCGAAATCCTCTGGCCGAAATACTGCCTTATGAGCGAGAGCGACTGACCGGCGGGAACGCGGCTCTCGACGCCGAGGATGTTGCCGGCGTTTAGAGGCATGATTTCTTGGAACTTGCCGCGCACGTGATAGTTGCTCTCGTTTTCTTGCTTTCCAACAGTAATGTGCTCATCTTCTTCGTCACTTTTCTTTTTCACATCTACCATTTTCGTTCTGCCACTTTCACTTTCTCTTTGAAAAACCACGAATTCCGTTCTGGCCGACTAAATCATCTCTTTCAGTCTGCAATGGTGATCGTCGGTACTTTGCTTCTGCTTCGTTTTTTGTAGTTTCCGGGTCTTCCAGGTGCGTAATTTCTCTTCTAGTTCTGATTTGATTTGAAGCTGGCATCTTTGATAGATTAAGCTTTGGTCTTGTGGATCTCAGCTGGATCGGTCGCTGATGCTCGATTATGCATGCTTCTTACTTTTTGATCTATTTCGGTATGCTGTTTAAGCTAGAGTTTTCGTGGAGACGAGGGATCCGCGTTTAGCGGGTGGGTATCAGCCTAACTGGCAAGAGACTTGATTGTAGGGTTTAATTGGTTTTGGAGAAGTCTGGGGAGCTTAGTTGCACTTTCTCCTTGTGCATTATAGGAGATTAAACGCGATTTAATTCACATAGCCAATGGCGGTTTTCCTTAAAAAATGTCTCTGATGTAAGATTTATATTGAAACCTCCTTGATTTTTAGTTGCAATAAGATCCTATTGTTGAATAAGTATCGTATCTCTGTCCTGGCAGTTACCCAAGCTTGAATTTTTTTAAAAGATTTATTTGTTCCTTTTATGCCCAATACTTTGTTATTGTCATTTAAATTCCTTATAACCTTGTTCTTATATATGGTGTTTCAATATGTAGATATATCCCTGTTTTCTTTTTCTCTATGTTTAAGACAGACCTTTTTTACTTTTACCAGGTTATTGTTTGCTTATATTGCTCCACTTTTTAAGCATTTAAGAGTTGGATTTCATTAAAATAAAACAGGATTAGAAGGCAAACTAATTGAAATTGGCAATGAAAAGCTTCGTGCGCAGAATTTGAGTGCTGAAGGAGGCTTTTCTTGTATCTTGCTCATGATGTTGCAAATGTATCCAAGCAATATGCTCTCAAGCACATGATATGCCAAGATGGGGAGTCACTTGATCTTGCAATGAAGGAGATCAAAGTGATGAAACTGTGTAGGGATAGTAATTGGTATAACAATTTTCATTAATGTTGTTCACATCTTAGGTATTCTTGCGACATCAAAACCTGCTCAAATTGAGCGGGTTAGAAATTCTTTTTATCAGGCTTTATTCGGCACTGTTTCAGCCATGTTCATAAAAGGGCTTAATTTTTATGATCTTCAAATTTAAATATATTGGGATGAAGCAATGCTTCATGCATCTCTTTCGTCAACGCCGTTGCTTACTAGCGTTGATGGGGACCTGTCAGGAGAAGCGTCGACGGCATGATTGTGCTAACTCTAGTGGACAATTTTGATACCTGCAGCTGATTTGAGATTGTGAATGTATCCACATATAGCTTTTTTAATACTTCGGTCCTTTCTTAATTGTGTTCTAGCTAGATATCCTCGCTTCACTAACAAATATACTTCTCTTATTTATCCTGTTAAAAGTGTTTACTTTATAAAACTTCGGAATAGTAGCAGTAATCTTCTGTTTAGATTCAGTGCTTAATCTTTTATTAGCTAATTTTACTGACCTTATCATTCAAAAGTGTATTCATTTAACTCTTTTGGTTTCAAGCAATTTTCTGTCCTTTGGGCACTAACATTTGATAATTATATACCCAATGCTTTGATGCTTTAAGCCGACACATTACCTGAAAATTTTAATAAGAATTAAAAATTTGGGTGTTATATAAATATTATAAGGAGTTATTTATCAAATATGTAAATATAAAAACATTATATGTAAATATTTTTTTAAAAAATTAATATTAATATAACTTGCTGGTATTTATTTGTTGAAACATTAATAAAGAGAAGTTGGAAGTATAACAGCTAATATACTATGGATTCTGTCAGATATCATATGATAGTTGTTGGTTTCAGAGTCCTATTTATAAGAATGAAAAAGTTCCTAATTTTATCAACTACTGTTTAAGCTAATACATAGACCTTGTTCAGGTTTTAATTGTTGTCGTAATTTAGTAGGTATGATTACATTATTGCTATATCCTTTTTACTTGTATTTGTCAATTATTAAATGCATGAGTTGCTAAATAAATTGTTCATTCAAGCTAGGAAGACTGTAGCTAATGCCTTTATAAATACACTAGTTGTAATGTCAAAATAATTTATTACAAAAAATTGTTTTTATTTTACTCTGGTTCTATTTAACCAAATAAGCAAAATAATTCTCCTGTGTTTATTTTACATTGTATTTACTTTACTCTGCATTTACTTTTCAGGCAATCAAACAACCCCTAAATGAGTAAGAAATCTTGGATATCACGATTTTTTCAGTATTATATCAATATCAATAAACTTTTGACTCAATAAACAGAGTCAACATTTTTTACTCGTCAGCACAATAATTATCTTCTTATAACTCCCAATCAGTATCACATGAATCAGTAGAGGATAACACCAAATCACAATATTTAAAGGAAAGTTCGTCGGCCCACCATCTTGTACAAGTCAATTAGTCTCCAACTAACGGGTTAACCAGTCTTTATTTCTATTTTACATACACATTAATATCATAATACTATAATAATAATTTAATCATATATCCACATTAATTTCCAATGCATTGCAACAAATAAATATAATTTAGCTAAATTTAAAAAATATCATAATTTCATAATGATAGACAACAATGAATCCTATTTTTCTAATATAAAGTAATTCACATTTTTTAGTAACCAAAACACAAATTTGATCAGAAAAATATCAAAAACATAAAATCTTTAAAATAAAAAATATGATAAAAGTTCTTTACAGCGAGACAAGCAATTTTTCCAAAAAGACTCAATTGACAAAAATAGCAACGCGACCTCCAAATCTTGATTTCCTTTTTTCTCTCCTAAAAATTCTCTCTTAAATTGTTTTTCTCATTCTGTGTTTGGCTAAACGAAATGGGTAATTGGATTTTAAAAGGTTTTTTTTTATAATGCTTTAAGATATTTTAATTAAAATAATATTTTAATATTATATAATTAATTTAATCAATTTTTTAGTATAAAATTCAAATAAATCATTTTAGGACTTTAAAACTTACATAAAAATATCCATAAAATAAAACATATTATTTAGAAGATATCGGTGAAATCGATTTGCAAAACGGACACCTAACGGTTCTGAAATATTCACTTGTACCAACAAGTACCGATTTATTAAGGATTTTCACAGCTGCAAAAAAATTATGAAAAAAATCATGTAAGTAAAATACTACAATCAAAGTACTATGACGAAGACAGTTTATGATTTGGAGTTATAATGACTTCAGAAAAACTTGACAAAGTCAAAATACGAATTATTACAATAAATTTAAGAGTTATATATTAATATTTATATTAATTGATTAAGTTTAGCATTTATTTAATATTAAATAATTTAATATTAAAAAAACTTGAACGAGTTGGTTTTAAAAAACCAAGATCAGTTCATTGGTTGAACCGGTAGTTTTTGCAAAACCAGTCGATTTGAAGCAAAGTCGGTTTTCAGGTTGAACCGAACCGGCCTTAAGACCGGTTCACGGTTGGATACCAACACTGCCCTCTCAATGCTCCATTGAAGACTCCTCTTCTGCATCTTGTCGGCATCTTCCTCCCTTATATATTACCAACATCCTCTTCCAAGGTGCCTTGCAGACATCACGCTCTCTCTTTGCTTCACCAACTTCTTCCTTTTAATCTTGTGGATATTTTGACTATTGCTAACTCCTTATTTCCTTCTCAATTTAGTTGAGTTTCTTCCCATCTGCTGTCACGTTCAATTCTCAATGATCCACCAAGTTTCTTCTCAACTTTTTCTAGTTTCATATAAATGAACATCAAATTACTTCTCAGCCTTATCAAGTTTCCTCTAGTTGCGATTTCAGCATGTTCAGCCTTTTCCCTCCTTGACATTAGGGTGTCACGATCGGGTTTCGGGTGGAACTCTAAACGAATCCGGGTTTAAACGGGTCAATTTTAACCTGACACAATTGGATGGAGACGTGCCACGGCTGGACGACGGACAGCGGGGCTCTGGTCAACGGAGGGATGGCCTCGGACGCAATGCGAGGGCGGGCGGAGGGGGTGTGGGTAGCCTCAGAAGCACGATCAGCTGGTTTCAAACAGTTTCTGGGTTGATTCGTCCGGTTTCCGGGTCAACCCGAACCCGACCCATTTTTTCAAATGTGTCGAATCCGGAAACTCAAATCAGATTCGTTTGCGAAACCGGTTGACCATAACTCGATATTTTCGGATTGAATTTTCGAGTTGTGTCAAATATTGACACCCATGCTTGACACTCAACAATGGCTCATCATCTAGAGTTGGCACCATGCCAACTTTATGCCATTCACCACATTGCCGTCCTTTCTTCGTCTTGGCATCAACCCCTTCTTGAAACCTGTAATTAGAGATGCATGTTTGCTTAGTTTGCTCTACACCAATAGAATAATCTAATTCTAAATTTGAACCAAAATTTTGTTTGATTAATATGAATTTGCTCTAGTTGAATAACAATACAATTAATTGTAATAATGAACATAATTAACATTACCTTATATAGCATATATTAAGAAGAATACAAGTTAATCATCAATAAAATTTAAATATTATTGAATGCAAAATAAATAATATCCGTGTTGGCTTTCAATAACGTAGCCTTAAAGTCAAAAAAAAAAAATGTACTGGAAAGCTGAGTCTTTGTTTGGGACGAATCTTTTACTGCTTCTTAAAATAACTTTTTAATGTAAAAATTAAAATATTTGTACTAAAAAATTATTTAAAAAAATAATAAAAAAGTTGTCTCAAATAATATTTGACACGACACGAAAACCCAACCCGGACCTGACCTGATTTCAAAACGGGTCGGGTTCGGGTTCCAGAAATTGACCCGTTTAAAAAACGGGTCGGGTCCGGGTTGACCCGGCGGGTTGCCGGGTCAACCCGCCAACCCGTTTAGTTTAAAAAATTTCGAAATCCCGCCCTCTGCCCACTGCCCCCGCCCCCTGCCCGCTGCCACGCGCCGCTGCCCAGCGCTCGAGCTCGCGCTGCCGCGCGCTGCCGCGTGCTGCCGCGGTGTCGCCGTCGCCTGCTGCCGAGTGCCGATCGCGCCGCCGCGTGCTGCCGCGGTGCCGGGTCGGGTCGGGTTAACCTGGCAACCCGCCGGGTCGTGTCCGGGTTCGAATTTTCTACCCGTTTCTCTACCCGGGTCGAGTTAGGGTCGACCCATTTTCCACCCGGGTCAGTTCGGGTTCGACCCGAACCCGACCCGTGACCCGAAATTGACACCCCTACTTCCAGTTGAACTAAAATTTTCTAATACCAAAAGTAATTTAATTTGACTGTTTTCTATTTCCAAATAAATGTGCATAAGCTTAAGCATTAAATATTCAAATATAGTTATATTAATTGATATTTTTTTAAATCTCCCTAATAAAAATATGAACATATTAATAATCATCAGATTATATTATTGAAGTTCTCAGCATATAATTTTGCAAGTAGACAAATCATTCTGTAAGCGGAAAAGAAAGACATCAGGCTCGTTCTGAAAAAAATGGCAGAGATCCGAATGAAAGCGGAAGAAGGAGCTGTCACTCCAGCGAATCCGGAGGAGCGAGCTCTCAACCCTTTCGCGGAACCTGGTGGGCGGGAGCTCGGAGAAACCCCTCGAGATAATTCTGAGTCAGGCGGAAATCTGACAGAGAAGAAGACAGTAGAGGATCGTCGCGAGATCTTTAGGGCATTGGAGGTTGTTGAGAGGAACTCTTCTGCTATCGCCGAGAGCTACGCTTCCCTCTTCTCCACCCTACGCCTGGCTCTTTCAGAGGTATGCGCTGATGAAAATACCAATTTGCTGATGATGGTTATTCCTGATAGACATGTTTATTCCCATATAACTAAATGACAGAACCAGGAGATGATCCGTATTCCCCCTTCGCCTTTTTTGATGTTTTTGAGCTTTGTTTTGCTGTAAAATACGTTGTACTACCGTATGTTTCTTTCTAATTAACACATCTGACTGTATCATTTATGACATGCAGGTTACTGGCAATTCAGTTGAAAACATGCAGTGTTTCAGTGATGTTGTTGGTTCATTACAAGTATCCGGTGAGATAAATTTCTTTTGAAACCTTTCTGTTATTCTGAACATCTAATCTGTATATAATATTGTTTCTTTCTCATTGAACATTTACCTACTATAAAGTGAAAATACTATATATTTTGACAAACGTTTGAGGGTTTTGAAGCGGTGTTGCCATCATTCAAGGTAAGATTACTGCCTTTTTTAGTTTCATTGTTAAAGCTGTTGGTTATGCCAAGTTTTTTTTTTTTGTGCGGTGACTTCTGGGATGGCAGCGAGGTTATGACATATCAAAAGTAATTGATATGCGCGTGATTTTTGGAGAATGCTGGGAAGGGATGTTGGCAATTTGTGTTATGATTTTGTTTAAAAAATTTTGTGGTTAAGGGGAGAAAATAGCAAAATAGCAAAAGTGCGGCACAAACCTCTAAATCTTAGTTAGGGTTCTAGACTAGAGAGTTTTGAAAGGATTTTTGGCATAGATGGATGGCCAATGCACACTGTAGGGATGGTAAGGGAGTGTAACCAACATCATAATTTGGTGAATGAGAGTGAGAACAGGCTAAGTAATGCATAAAAAATGTATTGCACTTCAGATTTCATTCATGAATTCATTTTAATGATCATCATATGAGCTTTATGGGTCTATTTGTAAGAAATTAACTTAAGCTTTGTTTATCTATGTCATGCCAAACTAGGTATTGAAAAAAGAAAAAAGAAAAAAAAAATAAATTAACTTAAGTATTCTAAACATGTAAATGAAATAAAAAGGTGCAAATAAGAATTTTTATTGATGTCATGGGGATATTATTTTTTTTAATGTAGGGGATTACTCTGAAAACATGTGTTTATTGGTGTGGTAAAAATAAAATATTCTTACCAAGGCGCTTTGCGCACCAAGCAACACTTAGTCTGACTTGGTGGGATTCATTTTTGGTCCCAGTGTTCCGTACAATGCCCATATTTGTCTTTCTTGGCTCGGTGAGAAAGCCTAACATGTTTTTATTATCCCATACATGGGAGTGATGTTGATTGATGCCTTGGCAAAATTTACTTGAAAATTTTAAAGAAAAATGGATCTTGAGGACAATGGCAAAGCATAAGCATGAACATAAGTTCTTGATGAAAAATAAGCATAAAATACCTTTTAATAGCAGAAATGAAAAAAATGCACAAAATTTGATGAACATGTCACATATGGGAATGCAAACACAAGCAAATTGGCAAATGAAAGCGATCAAATTGGTGCTTCAAAAAGCTTGTATCACACTTGCATGCATTTCAATTAAATACTATGAAACATTGAGTTAGAAACAACTCAAAAGTTTCATGCCCAACCAAGGGTTAAAATTGCGTAAATAAGCCTCAAGGCGTTTTTCGTTCGTGAGGCAAGGCGTAAGCCTCGGGGCGGTTTGAGGTGTGAGCCTCACGAATGAAGAATTGCGTAAATGAGAATTTAAGGATTTTAGCATGTAAATAATAGTAAGATTATATCATACAATAAAAACATCTAAATGACAAGTGAAGTTAGTGGAAAGTACGAAAATAAATGCAATAAAATCATGTTCGAAAGTACATAACCACAAAACATAAGCCTATCAAAACTCCCAAAGTACAAATAAGAAAGAATATATTAAATCAAATCATGTCCCATCACTAAATGGGTCTTCAAGAGAATCTTCTTCTCTAATTGTATCTATGAAAGTCATATCTTCATCATCTTCAATGTTACTTATTTTTCTCTTCCCTGTTCAATAAGAATGATTATTGTCATGTTAATTACCCACTTGATATATATATATAATATAATATTATTTATTGTGCTGCATAACTAGTGGATGTGTGTGGTGTGGTACTAGTGGATATGCCCACTTGATCTACTTCACCCCTCAAGACGTTCACACTTAGATCCTCTAGTTGTAGGTCTGATAATGGCAAATATATGTCATCATCTATGACCCAAATCTCTTTATAACTTGCCTGTCCTCCCAAGTTATATGCAATCAACTCCTTTGCCTCATTCATAGCATTATAAATAAAACCCATGGCTGGTTTCTTCTCGGCATCCACTAAACGTAGAACTTGTACCAAGGGTCTCGTGCTTAATATGGCATAGGTCACACTAGCCCAAAATTTATCATTTAGAATTAGCCTTCGTATTTCCTTCCCCTCAGGTTTCTTTCCCCACGCAGAATTAAGCCATTGTGTTGATGTAAGCATTGCTTCAAGAGGTTGTCTCACATCCAGCAGACTCTGCATTGTCAAATAAGATGTGACAAACCTGTAGAATAAACTTGCATTAGAAATTGAAAATGATTTGTGGTGCACAAATGTAATAACCAACCTAGTGGTTGCATGACGAATGATTTCCTTATTTGAATATTTTCTCATTAAGGCTAAGACCCATGAGTGGTTGTAGATAAACTTTGTGATCTTTTTCGTCCTAGAAAGAGCACTCTTGTGTTGAGGTAAATCACCAAGTTCTTCCAATATGAGATCGATACAGTGTGCTGCGCAGGGGGTCCAATACAGATATTTCCTCTTCTCTATCAACATCTGACCAGCTGCTTTGTATGCACTGGCATTGTCAGTCACCACCTGAACAACCAATTGCTCCACAATCTCCTCAACAACCCCATCTAGTAAATTGAAAATGAATTCAACATTTTTAACCTCATTTGAAGCTTCAACTGGTCGTAAAAACATCGTGCCGTAGGGATAGTTGATAAAGATATTAATCAAGCTCCTGCTCTTCATGAATATGAAATAATATTGTCCAAGAGACAAACATTCACATTTAAAGTCCTCACCCCTTCCTCCTCTCCTATAGAGTCAAATGTCTCCCAATCAAAGCATGCACTTATGAAGAAGCATACTAACACTAACAACTATTACTAAGGATGATGAATACAACAATATGCCGAGCTGCCGGGGGTCCAAGGGGGCGCTGTCCCCTGGCGGGGTTTGACCTAGCGGTACCGAGCATGTACATGTGTTGTTACCGAGCATGTACCTAGCGGTACCGAGCATGTACATAGCGGTACCAAGAACTATGACCCTAGCTTTCCTATAAGTTGAAAAATTAAACCCTAAACTTAAAAAAAAACCCTAAGAACACTTGAAGAAGTGATGTTGAGGGGCGGCCGGAAACAAAGGACTCACCAGCGAGAGGCGGCGCCAGCCGGAGAGGCTTTATACAAAGTAAATTGCACCATAAAGCGCACAATACATGCTTTTTGATGCAGCAATCACCTCGAAAAACATGTAAACTTATTTCTTCCAAAGCAAGATCCTGATTGAAAATTGCTTTAGCAAATCATCTTAGATTTACCGTTGAAAAGCAATTTCACACTTGCATGCTTCATGCTCACAATTTTTTACTTCGACAAAAATATTACCAATGATTTCTTTATTTCAAAGTCTAAAGACTTGATCAAGTCTATAATGTTTCTACCCGGGAATATTAAGGCCATATCTGATATGAAAGCTGCCCAATTTAGTTCCACAAAATAACAGATTGTGTGATGATTTATCTGCATATTTTAAAATCGAAAAAGAACAACTCTAGTGAAAGTTAGTATGGATAGAGAGTAAAAAAGGGCAGAGATCAGAGACAACGCTATTCAAAGGAGACACTTCAGTGTAATCAAAAGAATTTGGCATTCATTAGAATAAAGAACTATGTAGTCTTCCCCAAGTCCTCCGATCACTCTCAAGTAAAATCAGCACTATCATACCCAATATCTGTCAAATCATGATCTATATACTGTTAGCAAACCCTCTGTCCTAGACAAATTAGGCACAGCGCCATCAAAATTTTCAGAACAATTGAGGACAACATTAAAATGACCAGCAACAATTTAAAGCCACTAATGTAAAAGCAATGTCTCTCTAACCTTTCCAAAGTTCAAATCTCACTTCCAGTACAGTTAGCATAAAAACAATAGCAAAGACAGAATTCAACAATACAAAATCTTAATATGAAAAGATGGAGTTTGAACAATCCACCTCTTCTCTCAAAAACATTTAGAATTAAATAGAAGACATTGACATTATAGTATGACCAAGAGAAAATGTTAAGGTTATTAATAGAAAAGTAGGCTCCAAATTAACCCTTAATTCCAATTCAATGCATAAGAATCAGTTTCTCTTAAACTTCTCGTATCTGTAACCTAAATGGCACATATGTTCCAGATTAACAAATTAATCATGGAAGTGACAAAGATTTAGCTTGGGTATGCCTCATGATGATTCTGTTTTGTGAAGTCAAAACTAGGTTTTATTTTTCTTAAAAGTCACCTATCCGAACCCATCATCCTTAGAAAAAGGACATCTCAAAAGGTTTAATTACGAGTCATGACGAAGCCAATGCCTCATGATGATTCTGTTTTGTGAAGCCAAAACTAGGTTTTATTTTTCTTAAAAGACACCTATCCGAACCCATCATCCTTAGAAAAAGGACATCTCAAAAGGTTTAATTACGAGTCATGGTGAATGAGACGATTCAGTAATAATATGATGACCTTCATTATCGACATGAGATTCATAATTGATAGTAAAATTTCATTTTTCTAGATAGGAAAATTTATTATAAGCTATTCATAACAGTAAAACACGAATTAATTGCAATAAATTGCTTGATGAAAATGGTAAAAACAAAATACATCATCAGGGCCAGAACAAAGAACGGGGCATTTGTCATAAGAGAAGAACTCGAAGGGCCATCATTAAATACGTTTAACATGAAGTTTGATATATTTTGAAGTGTGATGATATTTTGTTTTTGTTTTTTCTTCTCTTCTTGGCAAATAGAATTTGAAATTTATTGTCCACTAGCTCTTCTAGGCTAGAAATGCTAACATCATAGAGAGAATCACATTGCTATTATACATAACATTTAGATTATCATTAGGAGCAAAAACCTCTTGTGGATCTAAAGTATAATTTATATCATTATCAACAATAGGTTGAGTATTCGCATTGTTTTTCTCTGAAATTATAAAAGCTTTCATCTTATCCATGCCAATTTGACCATTCTCTAAATTAGGCTTTACGAACCCTTTTAATAAGAAAATTATTATTGTGTTCAATAGGCTCCTCTAAATTAGAGGCTCTAATGGTGTCCTTGAAGGTTTTGGCACACAATCATTTTTAGAAAGGCTATGATCTGCCTTGTATATCCTAATATTAGTTATATTGGGTTCAAATGAAGTCGGCCTGATTCATTGAATCGTGATCAAGATTATTTGATCAAATAGCAACCTAAGGACCAAGTAGGCACAATCATCAAGTATTCGAGTTACTTCCAATATTCAAAAATCACATTGAACTTGGGAAGCAACTTCATGTGGATTCAACCTCTATTAGGTAGTTATATGTACGATTTTTTTGGCTACAAGCCTCATTATTTTATAACAAGTACTTTTTAAGCATTGCTATTCAATTTTATGTATATTGCATATATATAGCTATTTCTATAGTGTCAAGCCTGGACCAAATCTATAAATAAAGGGTGAGCATGATATATTCATTCACTGGCTCAAGTTTGTACTTTCTTACAATCTAGTAAAATCTCAGATTTTCTCATTCTAGATTTTCTTTCTCTCTTAACTTTCTTTATTTTCTTAGCCAATCTTAACAGGTAAGATTTTGGTGTTACCCACATATAGTTTTGTCTCCAACATATAATATGACCATAAACCATAAATATATCTCTATCTTAGAGAGCAAATTTAGATTGATCTAGAGATGTAAGCATTAATTGTGGATGAAGATAAGAAACGAGTGTCAACTTCACTAGAATACATTCTACTATGGCTGCAATAGGATGGGAATTTTTCCAAAAATGTTATCAGTAATTGTGCTGTTCTTTCCCAATCTAAATTCAAATTCATGATAATTATAGTTTCTAACTCCAACACCCTAGTGGTGAAAGTAGGGGTATCAAAATAGGTTTTTGGGTCGGATTCGGGTCAAACCCGAAATTGACACACTATGAATGTGTATGACCCGAACCCGACTGGTTTGTCCAAACGGGTTTAAAAACTAAATCCAAATCTGACCCAACACCAGCCTGATCCCACTGACCCAATTGAGTGCCACAGGCTACAGAGTGAGTGCAAGTAGGCAGCGAGTGAGGGCGAGCCATTGGACGGGTCAAACGGGTTGCATTTGGGTTTGTGAGTTAACCCGAACCCAACTTGATATTTCAATTGGGTTGAAAATTTAAACCCTAACTCGAGCTATTTGTTAAACGGGTCGATCCAAATCTGAAATTTTTGGGTTGGCTCCATGTCGAGTTTTTGGGTCATGTCATATATTGACACACCTTGGTGCAAGGCCTTTAAAAAACAACAGTAGCATTATCGACTCTTAAAGGCTTACCAAAACTCAAGTCCAAGGAGAATAAAATGGAGTAATTTATTATTTGAATTCTAAGGTTTGGGAAGGCAAGCCAGTGGGAACAACAAGATGTTCTTTGGCATCAAAGCAGGAGGCCATTTTATAATTTTTACGGCCTTACATTTAACAAGTAAATCTTATGAAAAAAAGATAAGTGAATAGATATTTTCTTTTTCAAGTCTAACAAGAATGTATTTTGCATCAACCTACATTCTTCTTTAACATGATATATTTGAAACTAGTTTTTTTTTTATCGCTGCCTTAGTGTTCAGGTGTTAAATAATTATTTGGCCGCCTCAAATTCAAGTTGAAGACCATAGTTTGATACTTTGATCATACAACACATTTCTCGAATGTTAAGGCTGCATGCATCAACCTCTCTCAGATCATGCATTTGTTAAGTTAAGGTTGCATGCGTCAACTTCTCTCAGATCATCCATTTGGGGAGCCTTTTGCACTAGATGAACCCTTATACTATTGTTTCCTTGTGCCTCTTTTGGTGCATGCATGGCTTATGATCATGGAGCTCTGAAATATGGTGGTTGATTAGCTGCCTCGTCTAGTTTTTTTGGTTATTTGATATGCCTTTTTTTTGTTTCACTTGATATCTGCGTCTGTCTATCCTACTTTACCATTTTGTTCGTTTTTGGAACCAAGCACCTTGGCACATGCATGATAAATGAATTTTTTTCTGCAGTAAAATTGTTTTGGGAATTTACTACATTTTTACATTAAACATAGTTTCTGTATGTTCTGCTGTACTATGTGAAAGCTTTCAAGAAATCTTTCATATAACATGTTTCTGCTTGGTTGTGCAGCACTAGATGCAGCAAGCAAAGGAAATCGATATATCAATTCATGCTTAAGGTTCTTCTCTAAATTCATCAATTTTGTTAGACTGCTTATTTTATAGCATTAACGGTATTGCACATTTTTTAAGCATATTGGTTGCATCATCTCTTACAAATTTGTATTCCACGCAAGAGGCTGCCTACTTCAGACCATTTCCTTAAAATAATGATTCATTTAAACCCTGTAATGCTGCATTCAACCGTGATTTTATGCTGTATTGTTTTGTTGGTCAACTTTTATTATTGTTGTCTACAATTGTAGAGTTGAAGATAATCCTTATCTTATTTTTACACATCATTATGCCTTTGTGATTTAAATAAGCTTGGTCACGAAACCAAAACTAGAAAACATGAGAACTGCAAAATATGAGGTCGACCCTCCTCGCCGCTCCTGAGTATTGATAGCAAATTAGGATGACCAATTGTAGCAATGTCAATAACAGCTTTTCTATGCGATCAAATGAAGTATGAGATCAAAATAAGTGTAAAAGAAGATGGATAGAAAAAAAACCGAATTATAGTAATTAGGAGAGAGGAAAGATGCAAATTGGCTGGGCATGATTGTATCACTCACTTAAAAGTTAAAACTTCACACTTGAAAAATATCTAGGGCTTCACATTTGGGAGAAAGAGATGTCCTTCATGAATAATTGGGTTTTCAATTATCTAACATGAAAAAAGAAGAAAATAACGACTTTTATAGGGTTAGGACCTACAAGAATCACTAAGATGCTACCTGAACCTAGGTAGAGGGCTGACATGGTTGGCTTACTCAAAGCCGATTCAGACAGAACTGTCATAGATATGATGCAAATATTTTGCATCTAGGAGTCAATGTACCATACATAATCAAATTTAGAGTGAGTTCTTGCTGAAAAAATGGCATTACATAATGTTTCGTTTTATTGGAATATATGGTACATTCTACTGGAAGCAATCATCCGTCAATTAAAATGCCAAACTCCCCCGGATCAATATCACTACTGGCATTCATCAAAAGTTAAAGCATTTTGCCATTTTCATATAATTAGATCATTATTCATAATTTCTCACTATAACGCACAAAAAGGAAAATAAATACCATGCTTTTGCTTCCTTTTACGTCTGTCGACATGAAGTTCGGCATTAAAAGAAGGAAAAACAAACCGGCCTTTTCTCTTTTTCACCTTTTGTTTCCCAGCATTTTTATTGGCTCAAGTTTTGTAATTCTTTCCTACAACGCACTAAGTTCAAAGGCATGATTTTATGCTCACATGATAACTTCTTTTTATCTAAAGTTAACTAAGCTCAGAGTAAACCATGCTCATTTAATGTTTCTAGAAGTTTTATTACATATTAATCTCATTATAATGGTTTGTTTATAAGTTGTCTTTTAATCTAAAGTTAACTAAGCTCCTCTCCTGTGGTTGTACCATAATGCTTTTGCGAATAACCTTCTCTAGTGCATTGCAGATTGAACGAAGAATTGAAGAGCATGGATAGTCTTGCTTTGGAACTGTATCCATGTAATTGATTAACAGCTTTTAAAACCATTCTACAATCTTAGCATTTATCATAATAGTAGGCAAAGTCTACTGATTTTACAGGCCTATTAAACATGGAGGAGATGTATGATATTTTCTCGTTTGGTACTGAGGACACTTAACTCTTGTAAAAGAAAGATGTTGAGGAAGAACGTTGATACTCTTGAAATGGCTGTT
Source organism: Dendrobium huoshanense (assembly GCA_016618105.1). Lineage (NCBI taxonomy): Eukaryota > Viridiplantae > Streptophyta > Magnoliopsida > Asparagales > Orchidaceae > Dendrobium > Dendrobium huoshanense. Next base: position 51,912,051 of record CM028345.1, on the reverse strand, counting down.
AACCATCTACTTCGTCTTCCTTGATATGAGATGCTGCAAGCTTGATCGTATAGGTACTCTTAGTAAGAGCTTGCATTAGATTTTATGCTTTTATTATTTTAAATTTGTTAACTAAATGAGTTTTTTTAGTCTTCTGTCTGAAATCTCAGTTTATTTTTTTCTAGGAATTTTCATTAGTCAAGGATTTCTATATTTTTCCTCTATTATTGAATTTTTTTTTCCATGATTGATATGCAACCTCTGCAGGAATATGAAACTTGTCAGCCTGCCTTGAGTGGATAAATGAGCACGACGTGTCTGCTGAATCAATCTGCTCAAATTGGATAAAGACTTTCTTACATTCTTGATAGGATTCTCCTATGTTTTTACAAACTTTAGAAAGTTATTGATGTTTGATGTTTCATGTAACCAACCCAACATCTCCCACCCAGATAAAGGAATTATTTGTTGACTATAGTTTTGTAATCATTTTTTTAGAAAATCTTTATTAACTTGGCTGTTTTTATGAATCTTTTTAAACTAACTTTGTATTGAAGTCCTTGCGGAATCGACTAGAAATTTGTCATTTTCTTGGTAGAACTACAGTTACTTTTTCTTAAAGGATAAAAATCTATCCCAAATAATTTTATTGATAATAAGTAGGGCACTGTGTAAACTGGATGCAGGGAGAAGCTTAAACCATGATATATAACTTTTGACTCAAACTTGAGATCTCTACTCTCGAACCAGGAAACATACCACCTAAAATCTCTACCTTGTAAACCTATAGTACTTAAATGATTATTCGTTGGGCCAAATTTTCCTGACAAGTTGATGGCTTTTCTCAAACAATCAGGTCCATTGGATATTGTTTTCATTAAAAAATTCTATGATTTCTAGGTTTTATTGGCTCAAAAGCTTCCAAAAGATGCTTTCGGCTTTTTTATACTTAGCATTTTATGTAGGATTTTAGTCGGGTTCGCCTATATCATGCTTGTTTTGTGGATCCATCTTCTCCAAATCTAAACTATCCTGTATCTTTAAAAAGGATAGCACATCTTCCCTACAAAGTTTTGATGTATTAAATGTTTTGTTCTTGTAAATTTATGTTGTCTTTTAGGATTGTCGTAACTGATAAAGGGTTTCATGCCTCATATTCCGAGTTTAGCTGAAACGGTGTCCTCTGCTTCACAATAGTAGAACGGATTTCTTTTGTTCTTTTGCTAACGAAGCATTGCTATACCTACTGAACAGTCATTTCTGGAAGCTGTACCGAACAAATTTATATATGCATGTGTTAGACTTCTGTATATAATTTGTGGTAGTCATCTCCTCCCTCTCTCTCTCTCACTCCCACTGACTCCCACTCTCTCTCCCTCGCTCCCTCTTTGTCTCTCTCATGATTTAGTTGTTTAATTCAATGTTTAAAATTGCACAACTAGGTATTGAGATGTTTTTTGTTAATGAGGCGAGGCATGAGACTCAAAATAAAAAATTGCATAAATTGCAAATAAATGCTAAAAGTGATTTTTTATATAATACTCAAATAATATGTTAAAAAAAGATATATTATCTTTCTATTGAACTATGAAGTAAGACATTAACATACATATAAAATAAAATTTTGCACAAGAAAAAAAGTGACTAATGATAAATTGCATGAAATATAATTGATATACAAATATTACACGAGCAAAAAAATATTAAATATAGAAACTGCATAAAAGTATCATATAACATTAAGTTCAACTCAAAATTCTTTTTTTCTTAGTTCCATACTCATCTACATTTAATGTCTAAAAAAGGCTGAAATAGTTGACAACAACTAGAAAATCATATGTATTGTCATCACTGAGGAGATCTTTATTTGAGTCGTCATTATAACAAATTAATTTATCTCCTATCTCATCCTATGGAGTCCAATGCCTCCAAATATGCTTCTTCATTTATTGAAAGGTATCTTCCTCTTTCATTTTTTTTTATTAACATAAATATAAGATTAATACTCCAAAATTTTTAGAGGATGTGGTGGTGGTGTATTTTTTTCTAGTGATCCTTGACAACGACTATGATAGTGGTAGTTGTGGAGAAGGCAACATACTGGAGGTTGAGGTAGTTGAGAGGAAGTTGATATAACTTGGGGTGTATGAAGGTGTGATTTGTTTAGAACTTAGGATTTATGTAAGTTTAACATTTAAAATTAGAAATTCACCATTTTACACTTAAAACATATGGTGGGGGGATGATAATAGACCCTATCAAGATCTTATGATTCCGTCGTCCTAGTCATCATGGTCCATAGCCTACTTAATCAGAGGAGGTAGTCGACCCAACCTGACCGAAGGATCATTGTTAACAGCTATGGGTTGTTTCGTCCAAATGTACCTTGTGAACATGGGGTGAATATTTGCCTAAGGGGACATTTGATTCTACCGTAACTGATAAAGGGTTTTGTTTCATATCAATCATATCCTATTGATTCATTACTCAAATATTTAACATTGTTGGGGAACATACGGGATCTGACCATGACCGTAATTTAGTTGTGCAATTTAGCCGCAAAACCGCTCAGTTAGAGGGCTATTGATGTAGAACGGGAGCTTGTTTCTCTTGCAATTGGGGGAAGAACAAAACAACCCTTTCAAAAATCTGAAATATGACTTCATATTTTGAATAAAAATCTGAGAGAAAACTGATAGGAAGTAGTCCAGGGAGAATTCAGCTTGATTGGGAAGAGAGAAAGTGGGGAGAGGAGTAACCAAAGGGAGGCCTTGAATGCTTCGGCTAACAGCAGGTTAGCCCATTAATTTCTTTTCCCAAATCTGCCTTCTCCCGTGAACAGATTTTGAGCAAATCCACTAAGGGGGAAGCGGTGAACTGAGAGGTAATTTAGGAAATAAAATTAAAATCCTAAGCTGTTACGTGAAGAAGCTCACGTAATTGGGCTTTGATTGTTTCGGCCAACAGCAGCAGCAATTAAGGGCTTGATCTTTGAAATTCACGGCTGGTAGGAAGGAGGCAATATCTTCCAAAGAAAGGTGAGAGGGAATTTCAAATCAAAAATGAGTTTGGCAAGATTTAATGAGGGATGCTTAGGCAATAGAACTTGGTATGTGAGGGTGACGTGAATATGGGGGAGGATTTATTTCCAAAGCTAATTTCAGGTTTTGAACAATTTCAGTTAGGAGAAGATTTAGGGGTTTTGAAATATTTCCAAAAGAGAGACTTGACTTAAGGAAATAAATCTAAATCCAAGCCAATGAAGGGACCGGCGGCATTAATGGGCAAGAGGGAATTTGGGGGTGAGGTGTCATGCTTGCATAAATGTAAATTTAGGATTAGGAAAGTAATTAACCAAATTCAATTGAATTTGAAATTCAAAAGAATTGATTTAAGAACTTTCCAAAATAGAATGACAAAATTAGGAAAGAATCCAAATTTTAAATTAGTGGAATTTGAAAATTTGAAAACCGCCCAACATTAAATCACCCAAACTAAGTTTGAATTACACCATGAATGAGATTCAATACTTTCCTAAAATAGCTTTCTAATTTAGGAAACTATTTGAAATTCAAAATTCGAATTTCAAAGGATGAAAATAATTTCCTAAATTATTTGCACTCTTTAGGAAAGCATTAAAGGGACATTGACTCCTCATTCATAGAGACAAACAAGAGTGGCCGGCGGTGGAGGAGCTAATGGGGGGAAGGTGGTCGGCGGCCAAGAGGGTGGGATCAGGTGAAGCTCGGGTGGGGTGAGATCCGGCGGCTATGGTGAGGATTTTAGTGGAGCTTGTTGTGGGGGAAGAGGGGGAAATTTGGTGAATGAATTGGATGTGACGAAGAAGAATAAGGAGGGTGGTGAGTGAAGACGAAAATACAACGAGAAAACCACGAACCCGGCCGTCTCCAAGGTTGGTGGGTGATACGATTTCTCTCTCCAAGGGATCTCAAATCACGAGCCCGGACCCATCCTGCGGCTGGTGAATACTTCGATTCCTCTCATAGGAATCTCACTAACGCTCTCTCACAAGAAGAACACAAGTGTGGAAAACAATTTTTTCATATCAATCTTCCATCCCTTTTACAATAGCTTAATAAGGCCCTATATATAGGCCATAACAGGATAAAATAAAAATTACAAAATTGCCCCTTAGGCCACAACACTCAAATAAACTAACCTAGGGGTAAAACAGGAAATAAGATTAATTTAGAACTAAAATTCAGAAAAATAAATCATAATTGAAGGTTTAAATGATAGCCGTTGATTTACGACGCCTCCTGTGATAGATGCGCCAAATCTTCGTACCGATGTCCGCATCAGCTATGGTCAAAACCATTTACTTATGGTATCATTTGGTGGCAAGACCACCAATTAGGGGATACGTGCAACGTCCTTACATGAAAGAGATGATTTGAGAATGAATCTTTGTGATATTCTCGGCTAGACATTTGCTTTTTTTGAGCTGAACTGCTTTTCAAACTTGCCCACCTTGGCAAACTGTTGCTAAGGGAGGATGGGTGTTTTGCTTTAAATATTTTTGCATTTTATTTCAATTTTAAATGATAATATTGTTCATGAATACGTTAAAGTCAATTGAATGTATTTTATTGGAATTTGGATGCATTTTGAATAGGGTTCCCTCCGATTGAGATCTTTTGTGAACATGACAATTCTCGAAAATTTTGTGTAATCTTATTTTATTGGTCAGACATTGTCGACTTTGTTTACTTGTAAACATAGGATCGAGTTGAGCTCCTATTTAATAGAATTATTATGAGAATATCGGAACCCATGATATTCATTTTAATTTTTAATATGTAAATTTTCTTAAGAGACCTTGAAGGTTTAATATGAACGTATAAAACCAAATATTTGAGTCGACGCTACGACTGTGTATTTGTTCAATGATTCAGGTCGTTTCGACTCTGTCTATTTGCCGACAAACAATCGGACTTGAACTTAAGTTCATTTCTTGACCCGAGCAACATTCTTAGACGTCACGTGTGTTGCACATCACACTCATCGAGGCCCATGCGGGTATTCATATTTGCAGAATGTTTGTTGTATTTGGTATAGTGTGTATATATATATATATATATATATATATATATATATATATATATATATATATATATATAGTGCTTATGCTTGCATGAATGACGTTGCAAATTTGCATGGCCGCCATAGTATATTCGTTCGATATTGTAATGAACTTGCTGATTGATATGATGCATTTGTATGATATAATTTTAGAATGCATTTATGTGTTGTCTGCATATTTGCATAACCCCTTTTTGTGGGTGGCTTAATGCATTTGTATAATGTATAATGTATTTGCAAGTCAATATGATGTACTATTATGATGCAATTCACTTCACATATTAGATGATGTGTTCGCATAATGTGTTCTGCATATTGTAATGTATGTGTGCAGTGTATTTGCATGTTAATGTGATGCGCTACTACAACATATTGCATCTTGCAATACTGAATGACTTGCTTGAATGATGTATTTTGCATGTTTTTTTTTCTTTTTTTTTTTTTAATGTATTTTGCATGTTGCAATACATCTGGAAGGACATTTTAAAGTGTTTGAACACTAATCAGCTGTGCAAATGATGGTCATCTAAGTGTGCGGAGTGTTCCATTTAGATGTATGTAGACGCATTCTGTTTGCGTGTATGAGTGTTGCATATCTGATGGCGTTATTTAGCTTCGTGTTTAGTTTCATTTGTAGTGTATTGACAGTATTGTGTAGCTCATTTCATCATTGGCACGTTGTCCGTTTCTTTAGTGTCCAACTAGCAGAAGTGTACTTCTGCTGTGCGGATTGTTCCATTTAGAAGTCTGTAGACGCATTCTGTCTGCTTGTATGAGTGTTGCATATCTGTTGGCGTTATTTAGCAGCGCGTTGAGTTTCATTTGTCGTGTATTGACAGTATTGTGTAGCTCATTTCATCATTGGCATGTTGTCATTTTCTTCAGTGTCTAACCAACAGAAGTGTTGCTCGTAGGCAGGGTTGTTGTATGTGTTACAAGTTTGTATACCTTATCATAAACTTACTATTTTAACTCATACGCAAGCTACTACATGCATGACGAGCCTATCGTCGTTATCCTCCATGGTCAATCGTATATATGATCTTTTCTGCTCTTACATTGGTCTGCTTGCGTTGGATGTAAAGGCCTACAATCATTTTGTCCCACGAGATAGTGTGATTGTACCCTTTGCATTATGTTCCCCGCTAAGCAAAATCCTTTTGGAGACCCACATGTACCTGTGTGAAAGCTTGTAGTTTTTCCCCGCATGCATAGAAGCATGTACATGGGCGCCTAAATCTTACATCGCCATGCTAAGAAAAACATGCATAAGGCTTACCTGCCTTGTCGCAACCACCATAATGAGTTTCCTCCCACCGGGATAAGAAAAGTGCGCATAGGTGGTTACTCACCATGTTGCAAGCTCCGAAATTAGGATTTGAGGGCTTTTTTGAGTATGGAGGATTTATAGTTTGACAAGACGGCGTCAACGTCAAGGGCACGAGAATTGAGGCACAATAATTTCCCTTTTTCTTTCTTTACTCTTTTTTTCTTTTTTTTAGACGACGACGGAACAACAATAATAATAATAATAATAACAGCAACAACAACATGGAAATTAGAGGTTGTTTAGGCGCTGATTTGGGGCTACTGTTGGAGGAGGTTGAGTGAAGTGTGCTGAGTTTGGAAGAAGAAGTGGTTTGGCTATAAGTTGTGTAGGTGTGATGTCTCCTGTGCAGTGGAGTTGGGTTGTAGTAGGATTGGTTGGGTGCTGCCATGTCGGAATTGAGAGTTTTGTGAGTGAGAGAGTTGAGCTTGTGGTTTTCACATACATGGAATGCGATTTGGGTGAGTTCGGGTAAGAACTGCTCTTGGATTAGAATATGTAGAGGGTCAGATATAATAGATAGGAAGGTTGGATGGAGTAAAAGGTCGGATTGGAGCTAGGACCGGGCAAGTTACGGCTGGGTGAGGGAGTTCGACTGGGATTAGGCAGAGGTGGGATTGGAGGTGTCTGTGAGGATCGTGATTGGGAATACCGTGAGATTTGCAGCTTGTGTGAGAGCATACAGGAGTCTAATTGGAGAGGCGATCGGGCTCTGTAGCCTTCTTGTGGAAGCAGTGTAGTCAGTCGGCCTGCTGTGAGGAGTTGGGGGTGATTCGAACAAGTGAGGTCGTTGCTCATAGCTTGTAGAGGACGGTTGAGTGCGATAGACTGATGGATCGATCGTGAAGGAGTTGGCTGAGAGTGGTCTACAGGTGGTTCGAACAGGGAGAGGGTTCGTGCTTGAGGTGTGCGATCGGGACCAACGTGAAGGAATTTTGTCGAAGGAGGCTCAAGTCATGAGGAACAGTTCGCACTAAGTTGCGATCTGGAGAGAGCGGAAGGTCAGTGCAGGATTATTGGCTGGACTTGCACGGACCGCGTGCAGCTTGATTCAAAAGGAGCGGAGAGAATCGAGTGGTTGAGGTCGGAGGTCTTGCAGCTGTAGCTGGATTGGATGTGGAGGTGCTGTTTGGTTCGATTGTGAGAGCAGGATTAGTTTGGCCATTAGGGAGGAGCGGTATTGGGAGTTGCTTGCGGGAGTATTTTGTGCAAGAGGGAGGAAATGACAGCGGAGAGAGCTTTTGCTCTTGTTTTAAAACGGGGCTGCTTGATTGAGACGAGCGTGAGATTTACGGGAATAGATGTGAGCGGCACTGAACAACCGGGATTTGATCAGGTATCGTAGAGAGAGCATGACCGGCATCGGCACCGAACGGGTGCATGTGTATTTTTTCGAATTTTATTTATTTTGATTTAAATCTTATTTAATAATAATAATAATAATAATAATACTATTATTGTCATAGAAATAATAAAAATGAGACGGAATTTCACACGTCTCAAAATGTGTGTGCCGTCGTCTTGGGATCATCATCAATTTTCCCGCACGAATTTCATTGGGCAATATTACAGTCACTTTAGATAACTCGGATGTTCCGAATGCAATGACGTAGTCTATTTTGTGATCGAACGTCGCTTGAGCAGCATCGCACGTCATTTTTAGGTGTCGGTCGCTTATTTTGACTGTTTTAGCTTGATTCGATTGTAAAGACTCCCTCTTACGTAAATTCGATGCTCCAATAGCAACAACACAGTCCGTTCGGTGATCGGAGGTTGTTTGACCACTTAAGTGACATGTCGCGTATGTCAACCATCGCTTAAGCCGTCAAATTCGCCTCTTTTTTGCGTTCTTAATGTATGGGTCAACAGTTACACCAACAATAAACCATCCAAAAAATTACATAGTTGCACTAAATAGTTCTCAAGTGTTATAAGGAAGAGAGTTCCACCTTTTCTGCATAATATGAAGAGCCCTTCTACGGCTAGAATCCATTCAAAAACAAACTAGTGATATGATATTGAACTAGATGTTGGTAAAGCATCTACTATTCCTCTTCTTCCAAATATGCCAAAGGGAAAATATTCCAAATATCTTTCTCACATTTCTTGATATGTAAGTCTCTCTATGAAGAAACTGTTGTCTTAAGACCAAACAAGGGCATTAGAATCTCCAAAAAGATTGAGAAATCTCCTTCAAAATTTAGTTCGTAATTTTGTTGTCATGAAATTGTTTTCCTTCGTTGATTAATAAACTTGGTTACCAAATTGGGTGTCAAATCCCTTCCAATTTTGTGACCCTAGCGAGATAGGCTTGCTTTTGATTGGTCAAGTAATCATTGATGAAGCACTAGTAGTAAGTGGAGCCCCTAATTTTATCACTCTTACTCAATTAAAGCTAGGTCATGCGGGCACAATTTAAAGAGAATTTTACTATTGACTTTGGCTTTCCACATTAGCAGCGGTTCTGTAGTCTATATGATTTTATTGTTGAAATTTGCGCTTTTGCTTTTCAATTTCTATAATCGCTGTCAACTTTGATGTGAAAACCAACAATTTCTTGTTCTCCTACAGGGTACAGTACTGTTCAACCAAATAAAGTTTACTACTGGCACTTGACTGGACTAATAATTATTGATCAGCCACTTGAGAGGAATTCTTTGTATGTGGAGGAACTATTTGAATACTCCCAACCCCCAAAAAGTGAGTCTCTACAGCTTTATCTGAAGAGGGATTTAGTTGGCTCTCAATAATAGCAGCATTTTTCATCAACTAATAAGTTTGTTTTACTTATGCACCATGGCCTGCCATGCCTCCACATTACATTTGTCTACCTTGTTATATTCTGTAGGGGTGACTTGCTTGAAATTTAATTCCAACTGACTTAAATAATACATAATTACAATATATATATATATATATATATATATATATATATATATATATATATATATATATATATATATATATATATGGTAATTATATATTTCTTGTGATATTTACAAATTTCAATTAGAAATTTAATATTTCATGAAAATTATCTAATCACATTTGCTATGATTTTGGCTTTGTTTGGAACGGTTTTTTATTGATTCTTAAAGAAGCTTTTTAGTACAAAAATTTATTTTTTGTACTAAAAAATTGCTTTAAGAAACAATAAGAACAATGCCTCAACTTTACTCATTATCTAATCGTTAAAAACCTTAATATTTGTCATTCTATTTAATGCAGTCATTTCAGGTTTTGCTCCACTTTCTCCACTGCCCTTTATTACATGACTATTCAGCTTTCACCTTTTAAGAATTGCATTATATAATCAAATCACTAAACTGAGGAGCATCTTAAAACTGAAATTATAATGCTGAAACTAAAATATCACTAATTACAATGGAGAATGTGTCACAATTTCTATGAAGAAAATGTGCTGTGTTTTCCCAACTACATAAAATGCTTATACATCAGTTTATGCAGTATCAACTACTGCAAAATCATCAATGGTATACTTAACCTTGTCAAACCTTCCTTTCTCACTAATCACCTTAAATCTAATGTAATCTCCACAAAGAAATGGCCTGTAGATTCTCTCTTTCTCTACCACATCTGGTGCCACAATCATCTTCTCATCCTCAAAGCACCAAAAGAAAGCTAGGGAAAGCCTGTTGCTTGGCTTCCTCAATTCAACCCTGTGTTGAGATGATCTAAATTTGCCATTGCTCCAAGCCTGTAACAAGTCTCCAATGTTTACAACCAATTCTCCATCACTATACTTTATATCTATCCACTTCCCATCCTTTCCTTTCACCTGAAGTCCACCAACCTCATCTTGGTGCAAAATTGTTATGCAACTCATGTCTGTGTGCATTCCAAGACCTTCAACTGCTTCATACTCTACATTCCTGGGCGGCGAATAACTATTTATCCTTAAATATCCATGACACTGGCCAAACTCAGATTCATAGTACTTTGTGTCAAAACCATCACTCAAACACTTCAGGAGAATGATCATGATTTGTTTTGATAATTCCATCATCTTTTCTCCATACTCCTCCATCGTTTTGCTGTGTATAAGGAACATTACATATTTACGTGTGAGAATTCATGCTGAATACTATTATGGTGTATAGACTAAGGCTTCGTTTGGGACATCTTTATTTCTGCTTCTTAAAGCAGTTTTTCATTAAAAAATTAAAAATTTCTACTAAAAAGTCGTTTTAAAAAGCAGTAAGAAAGTCGTTTCAAACGAAGCCTAAGATGATGAGCTAATTCTGCACTTACTAGAATTCAGGATTTGGTGCTTCAAAAAGGATATCACCTGACTTCTTTGCCGAGGAATAGTAATCTGGTCCGGAGACTCGAAGGCTCTCGAAAAAAGGCGATGCGATGAAATGTGGAGTATAGGTCTTGAGAGAGGATGAGGGACCTAACTTTAGTTTGGTATCCAGTGGGAGGCTCAAAATGGTTTTTGAAAACATACAAATTTTAGTGTACAGATCTTTGGAAATGCCATGGTTTTTTATGTGAAAGAATCCCCAGTCCCTGCAAGCTTGGGAAAGTGTGGTTAGTGAAGAAGAGGTTAAGGGCTGAGATAGATCTATGAGAGGAAGCTGTAATGGGGTCTTTGTATAATCATCCATGGTTTTGTTAAGGAGATGGGAGGAGAAAGGTTAGTGTTTCTTGAGCCTTCTTGATGTCTATATATAAGAGAGGAAATTAAAGTTCTTTTTATGTTAGCTAGCTTTACTAAACGAATATGGAGCTTAGATGTAGGGATGCAAGCAAACCAAGCGTTCGACAAGCTACTTGATGCTCGGTTCGATTAATGCTTGTTTGTGATCGTTTAACTAACTAAACAAACAAACTTGAACAACATTTTAAATACTCGATCCTTAAATAAACAAGCTTGAATACTAATGTGTTCGGTTCATTTATTGTTCACGAACAACATCATTTGAAGTTCATGAATAAGCTCAACATTAAGCTCGATAAAAGCTCTAATGGAGAGAAATGCAACATGTAAGCTTCATTTAAGAATATTTTCATATAGATTAATCATATTTTCATTTTAAATGGACAATTGCTTTTATTATAAATTTAATTTTCTGAACAAAAAATATTTAACATTTGTCTATGTTTGCTAGATTGTTTGTTTAAGATGTTCAAGAACAAATTTAATGTTTGTTTGTTCAATAGATTGTTTGTTAAATATGTTCATGACATAGCTCGTTAAGGCTTGTTTGTTTAAAGCTCGATAAGAATTAAACAAACCAAACATGAACAACCTTAAATTAAAAGAACCAACCATGAACACAAAAGCTCGAATCAAACATAAATCGAACTTGAACAAGCTTATAAACGAACTCAAACAAGAGCACTCGCATACTCGACTCGGCTCGGTTCGTTTGCAGCCCTACTTCGATGATTGTTCTCCTTTAATTCCTTCCTAATACTGGCATTTTATGTAAAGAGGCTTTATGTAAAGTCAATTGGGAAAGCAATCAATATTTAGGTAAAAAAAAACGACTAGCGGCAGCCATTATAATTCATATCTAACTGCATGTCGTCTCTTCTTCTCGTAATGTAGTAACAGTTGTGCTTTTTGTTAGGATCTTCAGGAAGCATTGCCCATACTTGGAACCATTAGTTGCTAAGCTTCATGTATGATTTTAATTTTATCAAAAAAAAGGATTAAAATAGACCATTGATTTTTTATGAAAGATCAAAATTATCATCAACTATATTAAATGATCCCTCAAATACTCAAAAATGAACCGTGAAACTATTCTTATTTCTCTTTAAAGAATTGAGAGATCAAAATAGTTCTTTAATATAGTTGGGACCATTTTGATTCTTCATAAAGAGTTAAGAGATCATTTTAATCATTTTTCTAATTTTATCTTAATAGAACACAATAATATTTAGGCTTCAACTAAGGGCTTCAATCCCTGAGATCATACCCGGCGCCAACCCACAGGAGCCAACCCACAGGAGCCAATACACAAGAGCCAATTTAAGGTGCAACATATGTGGGTGATTATTTTAACCTATTGCTTCACTACTACTCCATGGTAGTGGTAGAAGGACATACAACCTCGACGGTGCGATATGCCAGTCTGGATGGCTTAAATTTGTTGATTCTTCAGATGACGTGAATATCTGATTAACTCTGTGGATCAATATGTGCTTCGTTTGAGATATATTTTTTATTGTTTTTTAAAGTTATTTTTTAGTACAAATTTTATTAATTTAGAAAATTTTTATATTAAAACAAGTTGTAAAAAACAATAAGAAAATGACCCCAATTAATAGAAGGCTCATGTCAAGAAGGATTCGTTCCAGATTTCAGCACCCAAAAACAGTAAAATGACTAAAATCTGCATGAAAATCAATGTGGAGATTCCTGCTTGCAACGTGTTAATATTTGCCTCATTTTATACCTTGTCACATTCAAACAAGTCATATAAAAATCCTATTTGTTAACCCTAAATTCTCTAACACTACGGAAAAGTTATGGATTTGAAGCAGACTTTATGATGAATTATTTTTTATCAAAAATGGCGATGGATTTACGACAGAAATTTTTGATGATTTTTTTGCGACGAATTTTTGATGGAATTTCAACCGCAAATTTGCAGCGGAATTTGCAGTCACTATCCACCCAAGTTGAGTTGTAATATAAATTAAAAAAATAGTGATAAAAAACTGTCCCAAATAAAGCCTAAGTCTGACTACTTAAGAGCTTTTATTAAGCTAAATGTGATAATCTCTTAGGATAAATTAGTCAAAAACTATCTAAAAGAAAGATTATTAAAATCTTACAAATTTATATGAATGGTTAATTAACAAATAAATTAATAATAGTGATAGATGATTAATGAGTAATTTAGACTAATTATAAAATAATGAAGGTTTTAATTAATTAAGTTATATAATATTTTATAAGTATTAATTATGATTAATTAATTAACCTAGCTAGGATAATTCATAAATTTATTATTTACTTTGATAAATAAAGAATAATTATGATTATTAATTAGATGATTAAGGTTGTCTCACTATTAAGCTATGAGTAATTAATTCATCATTTAATTATTCATAATAATAAAAAATAATTAATTAGATTTAATAACATTTTAATTAAAATAACTCTAACATATTTAAAATTTAAGTTTAAGGTTATTTTAATTAGTTAAATTTAAACAATAATAGCAATACTTCAAGTCTAACTATAAATTATTACACAATTAATAATGAGTTAATTAAATAAATAATCTTCAACAAAAAACATAACAAAACAAGTTTCTAACACATTATCTCATTAGATTAATCTTTTTTAATGAACTAATTAGCTTAAAAGCTTTGCTTAATTAAAATAGGTGTTTCTTTTGCACCCACAGAATCTACCATTGAACGCCTATTCAATTTTTCTTTCTTAGGTCAAACCAGAATTAGTTTTTGGTACAGAGGCAAAATGCGACAAGTAACCTTTGGACTGAAAATCTAACTTGTTTAACATGTTTAATATGATGATAATGAGAATATAAAATGGTACCCTGCATATGCCAGCTTTTGAAATATTTAAAAAATATTTTTTTTTAATGTGGTGAGGATGATGCTGGTCAATGGTGGTTATTTGTGGCAGAGGGCGGTCGATGGTGGTGGTCGATGGCAGCCAACGACTAGTACGTGATGGACAACTATATTGAATAACGGTAGGTGCAGCTGGTGGCTGACAATAATGATTATTTTTAAAAATAATTAAAACACCTAAAGTAATTTTAAATGATGAGATATTCATCTTTTTTCTTAAATACGGTATTGATAATTACAAATTCATATGTTATAGAAAAATTTAATATGATCTTACCATACTCATTAGTCGCTTCAAATCCATAGCCACCCTGAATGATTTTAAAATCATCTAACTTTTTACTAACATGTTCATTTAAATCTCCCCCAATAAAAACTCTTTTTTCAAGAGGTATATTTTATATTAATTCTACTAAGTCAATCTAAGTTTTAATTTTGAGCACATATCCAAACATACTTGAAGTACATAAACACTTATAATATTAATATATAATCATAGCATCTATATAATAATATTTAAAGTTATAATTTTATCTCCAATTTTATTAAATTTTTCAATATTATCCTTCAAACTCTCATCTATAATCACATCTACATTATTTTTAGCACGACTCCTACTAATATATCATAGTTTAAATCTTAAACTATCAATATCTTTAGCTAGCCTTCTCTTCAACCCATTAATTTCTTAAATGCATAGAATATTGTGAATGTAGAAATTTAAAGAATGTAAGTCACATATTTTCGTGTCAAAATAAATCAGAAGAAAACCTAAATTCTTAACTCTTTATTATCATCTTTTTTGTTGTCTTAATTGATGATATCTAGTGGATATAGAGAATTTGAATCATGAAAACATGAATAGCATCTTAACTTCATGATTGCCTTGAACTTTGAAACTATTTCTTCTGAAGAAAGAAAGTCATTAATGTGTATGTTTTCTTTCCAAACAGTGCAATTGAAAAACAAAATAAGCTATTTTACATATAAATCAATGGAGCTTATCACCCTCTCCCTCCATCCAACTCAATTTCCAACTGCTGATCGATCATTCTAAAGGATGAAGAATCAATGGAACTCCTTGAGATGGTCTCAATGACAACATAATCTCTGGTGAGTGAACATAAGTTGGTGAGATGGATATAGAAAATTTGCAAAGAATAAGACTCAAAACAATCTTATATTCCATCAAAGTCAAGTTTCTTCCTATGCAAATTCTTCCTCCAAATCCAAAAGGCATAAATCCCATTCTATGCTTGCATCCTCCATTGATGCTATCTTTGAACCTCTCTGGTTTGAACTCATCTACATCATCACCCCAAAGAGTTGGATCATGATGCATCCCGACTACATCAATCCACATATTGGTCCCCTTTGGTATGGTGACTTCTCCGACAACAACCTTTTCTTTTGCTTGTCTTTGCACGTTCGGTGCCGGCGAGTATAGTCGAAGAATCTCATTCCACACCCATCCCATCTGCAAATCATAAACCATACAGTGAATTAATAAATCAAAATATGTCAAAATTTTGTTGAAAAATACTATGCGTCTTAGTCATTTTCATAATTATAACTAAAGTTTCGTTTGAGATGACTTTCTTACTATTTTTTAAAGCAGCTTTTTAATATAAAATTTTTTATTTTTGTACTAAAATGCTGCTTTAAGAAACAATAAGAAAGTCGTCCCAAATGAAACCTAAATAAATGTAAGTATCTTATTATATCTAATTTCTTTGTTTTTCCACTTCAATAATCATCCAAATGATCTAACCTTTTGATTCTTAAACAAATTAAATTAATCTCATTTCAAATGTAGAAAATTCTTAAATATACCTTAGTTAACTTTGCAAGCATGTTAGAGTTGAGTGGTTCTCCTCCTGAAACCTCCTTAATCTCCTCCCTAAGAGCCTTTTGCCACTCTGGATAAAGACCCAGCAATAGAAGAGTCCATGTGAGAGCTAATGCAGTCGTCTCATGCCCACCAAAGAAGAAAGTCTTACACTCATCAACAAGCACTCTACTACTTAGCTTCCTCTCAGTCCTCTTCATCTTCTTGTAATCGTTTCTAGCTAGAAGAAGACCAAGCAGATCCTGCCCTCCATTACTACTCTCCGAGTTCTTCTCCATCCTGGAGTTTATAATTTCTTGCAGAAGCTCGTCGATCTCCTTACCAAGCATCCAAGCCTCATAAGATTTCTTGGGAGATAGAATCTTGCTGAATGGAACTCCAACAAGCCTGTTTGATTTGAATAGCATTGATTGCATGGATTGTAGCTTCTCAAATACCTTCTTACCATTCTCTTCGCTTATGCCAAAGCTTGTTTTAGCTATTATATCAGCTGCGTTTCTAGTAATGTCTTTCTCAACGTCCATCTCATGGATCCCCATAGACATGAATTTGCTCCATCCATCCAACATGGTTGTGGTGGAATCCACCATCTTGTCAAACATTGCCTGCATATACATAAAAATGATACATGTCACCATCATTATATATCCAATTATACCATCATCATCATCATCATCATCATCATCATATCATTATGCATGCACTTAAGTTGTTTACATGCACTATAGGAAAAAGTCTTATTATCGGCGGAGAAAATCCGCCGGCAATGAGATAAATCCAACGGAAAAAGATTTAAGTTGAATTTCCGACGAATTTGTATGCGACTGTATTTCGCGAGTCGGGAAAAAATTTCCAGTGGAATATTTTTGTCATAAATATTTTCGGTGGACGTTCCCATCACAATTATGACGAAAAACATTAAGTTAATTAAAACGTTGTCTTTTAAAATCGTATTCCGGTGTTATATCCGCTAGTATTTTCGACATAATTTTACGTCAATAATTCCCGCACGCGGATATTCCGTCATTACATGTGTCGAAGACTTATTGACGAATATAACCTTCGAATAATATGCCAGAACTTTCGGCATAAAATAAGCGTCGGAAATCAATACATGATTCGTTATAATATGCCGGTATTTTTACCGAAAAAATTTTCGACGGAAAAGGTTCGTCATAGTTTAACTAGATCGACGAAATATGCGTCGGATAATATGCCGGAAAATACCGGTGGAAAATACGCCGGAATAAACTGTTGATCTTCCAAATTACGGCGGATTAGACAGCGGATAATACGCCGGAAGAGAACCGGTGGAATTTACGCCAGAAAGGCCGTCATTTAGTTACCGTTGAATAATCCGCCGGTTCATGCACCATATCGGATCCGACTGTAATCGAAGGTTTTCCTATAGTGACGGCGTCATAATGAATGGAAATAACAATAGAACTTATGTAATTATAACAATTCATTAATGCGACTTATTAACTCACATTTAAATTGGTTGTGGAGAATGCTGGTGCGATAATATGACGATTATGGGTCCAATCATCACCATCAGCCATTACCAAACCGTTCCCAAACATTGGCTTTCTGTCATTCTTGAACACATTAGGCTTTCCCCATTTCTTTCCCAATCCTCCTGAGCTCACTTTCTTGAGGAACTCAGGATCTGAAATGTACAAAAATGGCTCTGTCCCCAACCAATATATAAACACCTTCCCTGCAATATACATATGTAATCAACATTTCATTAGTCAATCAACTATATATATATATATATATATCCATAAAAAACATTAAGACTTCGTTTGGGACGTTTTTTTTACTGCTTTCTAAAACAATTTTTAGTCGCTACAAAAAATAGGGCTATCGCAACATTATTTTTGACTTATACCAGCGGTTATACAAGCCACTAATGTTGTAACGACATTCCGCAGTGGTTTAACAACAAGCATAGTAGATTTAACGAAGTGCTAGATTAGCATCGATTATAATCAGCACAAACGTACATATTTGCAGCGGTCATAACCATCACGGATATTTTTCAAGATAAACTACTATCCATAATTGTAGTGGCTATAACCGTCACAATTTTTTACTTATACCATAGGTATAATAATTGTGCATCTCATTTAAAAAATCAAAACCAAAATTTACCCTAATATCTTATGTGCAAGCATTTCAAATGAACTCCTAGGTTAGGGGACAAATCGGCCAAGGAGAGGAAGAGCTAGACGCGAGTGGACGGACTTTAGGCTTTGACATAGTCGACTCTCCGATCAAAGGCCACGATCTATGCACGAAAAACATGAAAAAAAGGGAAGAGGGAGACCCGCGTGAGCTATTCCAAAGAGAAGGGGGGATTGAGATGCAAGCGTCAAACCGGGTATAACAGGTGAAAGAATCTGGTTTTTGGCGACAATTTTCAATCCACCCTTAACAACTGTTGTGAAAAATCACACTTTTTAGTAGTGAGTTGAAGAAATTTTTGTACTTAAAAGCCATTTTAGCTAGAAAGCAACAAAAAAATTGTCTCAAATGAAGCCCAAGTTTCATAAGATATATGAGTATTAGAACTTCAGTATGCGTACAAAAAAAAAATCATGAGAAGACAAATTAGCTTATACTACTGTAGAACTAGCTAGCGATATAAGAGATATAAGACATATAAGACTATCGGATCTATGAAGTTATTTTCCCTATGTACTCACCGTATGTTTTCCTCCATCTAGCAAAGTAAGGGAATACTGTAGAGTGAATGTTGTGGCTAATGCAAGCAACAGGAGGTTCTTTTTCAACATCTACTTTCTTATACATTTTTGCAAGATTTCCCAAAGGGAAGGTTGGGGGAGGGCCGTCGAAGCCGCTACGGCGAAGCTGTCGCATCATGGCGACCGGCGATAACCAAAAGAGTGAGAATATTCTGCTGAAAAGGAAAGAGAGGAAGAAGAGAAGAAGATATCTTAATCCCAGGCAAAGAGCCTGTATGGTAGATTCAGAGAAAACCTCCATTAATCAAATCAGGCTAGCTGTAGCAAAGAAAGCTTTTTTCTACTGTGAGGAATGTGAGGAAGAGAAGAATTAGTTGATAACTATTTATAGAGAGAGAGAAGAGAGAGAGAGAGAGGAAGTTTTTAGTTTTAATTGTTCAACCGAGAAGATAACGGATTTGAAGTTGGTGAAGTTGATAGGATAAGAAAGAATACTGTAGCGCCGGCTCGGCTCCGTGGACTAGTTGGACCGTTGGGGCCCATTTGGTCGGCGGTTGAACACGTGGCACTTTATCTAGATTTTGCAAAAAGAAAAATAAAATGTGTCAGATATATATGATAATGTATTTTATTTTTAAGGAAGAATTTTAAAATTTCTGAAAGTTTTTTAATATTTTATATTTAAATTTCACGAGATCTAATTAAATACATTTATTATTTTTATATAAAAATATGCATACAAAATATTTTATTTTATTTTAAATGATTTTTTATTAGTGATTTTTATATTAAAACTTAAAATATTATACAAATAAATAAAAGTATTTATTAAAGGAAGACTTGGAAAGGGGAAGAAAACAGATAGAAAAGAAGAACATAAGAGGTGATCAAACCTCAGTAGTGTATTTCCATAGCCTTTTCTTTGTACAGGAAACATTGCATATATAAGCTTGGTTGGAGACGGTTTGTTATGCTGCAGAGAGAAGGCTGCCATAGCAGCGGTGGACGACCACTCTCTGCTCTGATGGCAGACGATCGTGAGGAATGATTTCCTCCGGTTAGTTGTGTCGCTGGCACACGTTAAGGTATGCTAACATCCCCCCTCGAATTGAGCATCCGAGCTGGTGATGGTCAATTTGGAGCGTAAGTCTGCAAAGCGATTTCCGGTGAGAGGTTTGGTGAGGATATCAGCCGGTTGGTCAAGGGAGTTTATGTGAGTGATTGCAATGGCTTGGCGCTGAATGTGATCACTGATGAAGTGATGATCAATTTCAATATGCTTGGTCCGGGCGTGAAAGATCGGATTATTGGATAGAGCAATCGCCGAGACGTTATCACAGAAGAGTGGTGTCGGTTTTGACTGTGGTGCTGAGAAGTCATTTAGCAAGCGTCTGAGCCAGATTACATCAGATGTAGCTGCTGCGAGTGCACGGTATTCCGCCTCCGTGGAGGATTTGGCTACCGTTGATTATTTCTTAACACTCCAAGATATGAGAGTGGATCCAAGATAAGAGCAGAACCCAGTGATAGATTTTCGATCTTCTGTATCCGAGGCCCAGTCGGCATCAACGAATGTTGTGAGAACTAATGGACTAGTTGTGATTGGCAGGCCGTGAGTTTGAGTCCCCTTGATATAACGCAGGAGGCATTTTAGTCTTTTGAAGTCCGACACAGTGGGACAGTGCATCTGCTGGCAGATTAGATTTGTAGCGAAGGCAATGTCTGGCCTCGTTAACATGAGGTATTGGAGCGATCCAGCTAATTGTCGGTATTGAGTGATGTTGTCGTATGGGGCTGTGTTGGATAAATTTTTGGAGCACTTTGCCGAAATTGGGGTGCTGACATGTTTTGAATTGTCGAGGCCTGCTGAGTGGATGAGCTCGTGAGCGTAGTGCGACTGGTGAAGGAACAGGCCATGGGTAGTTTGCTGAATCTGAATACCGAGAAAGAGATCGACGTTCTGCATCTTTTTCAGGCTGAAAGTTTGTTGAAGCTGATTGAGGAGTTGCTGCATTGTTGGAGGATGATTACCTGTAAGAAGGATGTCATCTACATATGCGAGGAGATAGATGGTGATTCCATTTTTGTTGTAGAACAGCAAGGACGGATCGGCTCTGCTGAAGTGAAAACCGAAGGAGATGAGAAAGGTTGTTAGTTTGTGAAACCATTGTCTTGGGGCTTGTTTCAGCCCTTAGATTGCTTTGACGAGCTTGCAAACATGGTTAGGTAGTTTAGGATCTATGAATCCTTGTGGTTGCATCATAGAAACGTCCTCTTGAAGCTCTCCGTGAAGAAAGGCATTGTTGATGTCTAGTTGATGAATCGGCCAACCCCGATGAGTGGAGATAGTAAGTAAGACACGAATGGTTGGCATTTTAGCCACTGGACTGAAGGTCTGCTCATAGTTTACACCGTGTTGTTGTTTGAACCCTTGAGCTACGAGTCGTGCTTTGTAGCGAGCAATGCTGCCATCAGGGTTGAGTTTGGTTCGGTAGGTCCATTTGGACCCGAGAACTGGAGTATTGGGAGGTAGCGGAGTGATCTTCCAGGTGCCTTGTCGCTGAAGCGCCATGAATTCTTCGGACATGGCCTTGTGCCATTGAGGAAGTTGCATAGCTGCCTTGTAGCTAGTAGGAGAGGACCTGGAATCCTGTACAGCAAGTAGATCAAATACCTTCTTGGGTTTGAGATGGCCGGTTTGACGTCGAGTAAGCATTGGATGAGTGGGCACGGGTATTATAGGATTTGAAGCAGTGGAGGGAATAGGATTAGGTGAGGTGGAAGGAGGTTGGATAGAAATTGGTTCGTTGGGTGTGGGAATGGAATGTGTGGTAGGTGGTGTGATGGTCTTTGAGGTTGTTAGTTGAGGAGGGACAGATGTGGGAATTAGTAAGAGAGGAGGTGTGGCTGTAGGGGTGGTTGGTATAGGGGCTGATGTGGTTTTTGTGAATGGAAATTGATGCTCATCGAAAGTAACATGCCGGGAGATGTGAAGTTTTTGATTGGAGGGGTTGTAACATCGATAGCCCTTATGAGAGCTGGAATAACCAAGGAATATGCACGGTTGAGACATCGGTTCAAGTTTGTTGGCGGTTTGAGGTTTTAACCAGGGAAAGCACAAGCAACCGAATACTCTTAGATGATCGAACGTTGGAGGCTTGTTGTGTAGGAGCTGATAGGGTATAGAGTAGTTAAGGGAGGAGGTTGGATGTCTATTGATAAGATAATTGGCTGTTTGGACAGCTTCAGCCCAGTAGGCAGCCGGAAGAGAAGAATTGTGGAGCAGTGTGCGAGTTGTTTCGAGGAGGTGACGGTGTTTTCTCTCCGACACACCGTTTTGCTCCGGTGTGTAGGGACAGCTAAGCTCATGGCGAATCCCATGATTAAGGAGAAAGTTTTTGAAGTCAAGGCTGGTGTACTCTCCTCCAGCATCTGATCTTAAACATTTTATTTTTGTATTGAATTGTGTGTTAATTAAATGGTAGAATTGTTGAAATTTGATGTTAGTTTCATTTTTGGTAGTCATGAGGTAAAGCCAACATAAGTGTATGGGCATCAATGAAGACAACGTAATAACGAAAACCGGAGAGAGAGGGAGTCGGTGAAGGACCCCAAACATCTGTGTGTATTAAACTAAATGGTGTAGTTACATAGTTTGCTAATTTGGGAAAAGATAACTTGTGGCTTTTAGCCACTTTACAAGAAATGCAATGAAAGTCTGCTAGCTTAAAGCTGGAATTTAAAAAACTAGATAATTTGGCCATCGATTGAAGATGAGGATGTCCAAGACGACCATGCAAGAGAGCCGTGGAGTTGCGCTTGGTGGAGAGTGCGTGACCTTGGTTGGATGCAGGAAGATGGATTGGGTAGATGCCATCTTGTTTACGCCCATGGAGAAGGATTTTGTGATCCTGGAGATCCTTGAGAATGAAACCGGAGGAGTCAAATGAGATAGAACAGTTATTATCTTTAGTTAGTTTGGAAATGGAGAGAAGATTGTGAGCTAAGGATGGTACGTGAAGCAAATTGTGAAGTTTAAGCTTACGGGTAGAGTCTGGGAGTGGGAGGATGCCGGCTCCAGAGTGATGAATAGGAAGGGATGTTCCACTTGCTGTAGAGATGGTGTCCTGACCATTGTAAGGCGTAGGGTATTGCAGATTTGCAATGTCCGGAGTTAAATGTGTAGAGGCACCGGAGTCTAATACCCAGTCGGAGGTAGTGGTTGATGTCTGTGTTGGCATTTGAGTGAGCAGAGCACGGTTGGGCGCTGACAATGGTGTGTAAGAGGAGTTGAATCAATGCCAACAGACAGCTGCAGTGTGTCCAAGTTTACCGCAGATTTGACACAGAGGGCGATCTGTAGATTTGGCAGCGGAGGGAGTTGTTCGAGAAGCTGCATTGTTGGGATTGAATGGAGCTCCTCTTCCTCTGTTTCCTCTGGAACTGTTTGATCTGCCTCTTCCGCGGGATGAGTAGAGTGCCTGATGGTCCGAAGTTGTGTTTATTTCTTGATGCAGCTCGGTTTGGAGATTGATCTCTTCACTGCTTAACAGTGAGTAGAGAGATTCTAGAGTGATGGGCTGCGGGGAGATTTGTATAGCTGCCTTAAACGGATTGTAGGACGCTGGTAGACCCTTGAGCGTGTAGAGGATTATATCTTCCGTTTCAATGTGGCTTCCAGCGGCAGCAATGTTATCCACAATGGATTTGATTTTTGCTAGATATTGAGAGATGGTTTGATCTTTCATCTGTACTGTGTGCAGTTCGTTTTTGAGCTGCAGAACTCGGGACCTGTTCGTCGGCTGCAGGCGGAGTTCTAGTGCAGTACAGATCTCGTAAGATGATCGCAGATGCAGAATGTATGGGAGTACAGAAGCTGAGATAGTGGAGAAGAGAGCGGATATTAAGTTCTGATCTACTAGAGTCCAGAGCTTGAGATCTGCTTCATTGCCGGAAGCTGGAGGACAGGGCAGCGAGCCAGTGATGTAGCCTTCAAAACCATTTGCAGTGAAGGCTTGATAGATCTGGAGCCTCCATATAGGGTAGTTGTCTATAGTAAGGTGAGTGTGAACGATGTTTTTGAGATTGGACATCAGAAACTTTAAGGATGGAGGAATGACAGTGTTTGCAATGGTCTTCATGGTAGATGTCATCCTCGACTGAGAGGACAAATTTTGCTATGTTTTCGCCATTGCCAGCAGATTGAGCAGAGAAACCCAGTATCACTGCTCTGATACCATAAAGGAAGACCTGCAAAGGGGAAGAAAACAGATGGAGAAGAAGAACATAAGAGGTGATCAAAGCTCAGTAGTGTATTTCCATAGCCTTTTCTTTGTACAGGAAACATTGCATATATAAGCTTGGTTGGAGACGGTTTGTTATGCTGCAGAGAGAAGGCTGCCATAGCAACAGTGGACGACCACTCTCTGCTCTGATGGCAGATGATCGTGAGGAATGATTTCCTCCGGTTAGTTGTGTCGCTGGCACACGTTAAGGTATGCTAACATTTATATGTTTCATATATAATTAAATAATAATTCAAAGCTATTTATGTAAAAATTAAGCAAAAAAATGCATATTGATAATTTAAATATAAATTTATTTGAAGTTGAAGCATCATTTTCATAAAAAATTCAAAATATTCTTCTCAGAATACATATTAAAATCCTCCTAGAAAAAGGAAAATAATATATGAGTAGTACATCTTCACAAGTCACCAAAAATCATCTTGATCATATACGAATCTCAAGAGATATTCAAGTTGGAAACTTTCAAAATTAAATTCAGGATCTTTTGAATTCCAATTTCAGCAAAGTTATAGTCAAATTGAACTTCTCAAAGAGACAAATCAACAACACCAAAATCGGTCTAACAAAAGCCCAAATGTTTATAGTCAATGGTGCTTAAACAATTGAAAAACTCTCTATGATAGAGGGAATCAATACATGCCATCAGATGGAGCACTCCTTCCGACCTTCATTGTCCACCGACTACTTTCCTTTCGAACTCCGTCTGCAGACAATGATCTTCCCGACCTCCGTCGCCCACCGACTACGGTCCTTCCAATCTTCGTCGTCTACCAACTATGATCCCGTCGACCAAATGAACATATCAATATTTGTTCTTCCAAATTCCACCATGTAATGCACTCTTATATAATGTATATTTGCCTCATCAAACCAAAGTCTTCCCCCCAAAGAAGATCCTCATTTGTATTTGACTGCAAACACTAATGGAATCATTTTAACTATGCCAGACCCTTGTTGTTCCTTTTTAGGGTTTTCCACGTAAAAATTTTGGTGACACTTATGACTCTCTCACCTCTTCTCTTTAACTGTCTGTGTGCTGGATTTTCATACAAAGCTAAGATGTTAGATTTTATATATCTCTACCGCCGTGAATGTTCCAGTCTGCAGCATCTTATATTTTATGTGTATGTTCCATTAATTAATTAATTCTTACATGCAAGTGGATATAATTATTTTTAAAATTTAACCTGCAATTAAATCTTATAATTAATATTATTAAAATTTAGATTATGATAAGAAATTCTAAGAATATAATTATATTATTGAATAATATAGCGTTATATTTTGAAATTTAGGTGAAGCAAGAGCACGGTGCATGTACTAAAAAGGCCTTAGTCAAACTACTAGAAAGACCTAAACTAAAAGCATGGGTGCAAGAATGGAGAAATTATTATGTGCGATAATCGAATCATTCAGATGTCAATCAGGACGCACCACATTACCTGATACAAAGCGTACATTAGTACATAGTAAGGTACACAGTGTATTAACGACATGGTGCATCCTAATTGACCCCCGATTACCGCACATAATAATTTCGTGCAAAAATGACAAATGACTAGTACTTGATGGATGCCTTTAAGAAAATTCCTATTAAGAAAACTTCAAATGTTGCAATGTTTAGAGTAAAGTCTGTACTTCCCATTGAAATTAGGATACTTCTTTACTCCACATTGATATTTAATATTGATATATAATAAAAAAGTTATCTTGATCGAGCATGAATCTTGAGGAAAATTCACAATAGGAACTTCCAAAATTAAATTCGGGACCATTTGAACTCTGATTCCAACAAACTTATAGTCGAACTGAACGTCTCGAAAAGACAACTCAACGACACCAAATTCGATCCAATCCGAACCCAAATGGACTCAAATAGAATCGAAGCACATTTAAAAGGTTTAAAGCCTATGGCTATGAGAAATCCCTCCAATTAAACGTGCATGACATTTAAAAGGTTTAAAGCCTATGGCTATGAGAAATCCCTCCAATTAAACGTGCATGACATTTAAAAGGTTTAAAGCCTATGGCTATGAGAAATCCCTCCAATTAAACGTGCATGACCTTTCTTCAACAGCTAAAATAAAACCAAAACAACAGTCAACAAAAGAAAAAAAAAGAATGTTGAAATATATAACTTTCAATGAAGTTATTGCAGAAGTTCTTTATGCTCTTAATCACAACAATCATGTGGGATATATCATGCATTGTTAACCGGTTTCCTACATGGAATACTCTGTGCAGCAGTTGGATCATTCAATGAACATTTCCTCTCTCTCTCTCTCTCTCTCCTCTCTTCTTCTGTTTCATGGTATAAATAAAGCTGTGGAGACTCTTATGAACAATCAGCTATGAGAGAGATATAGGCTCTGTTTGGGATAACTTTCTTACTGTTTCTTAAATAAGATTTTTAGTACAAAAGTTGAATTTTTTGCGCGAAAAATCTGCTTTTAAAAACAATAAAAAAGCCGTTCCAAACGAAACCATAGTTTAATTAGCTCTCTATATAATTCTATTAAGTTCATATGATTCATTATCGCGCTATATACAAAGGCTGGAGATGGAGAACTCCAAATGGATCTCATTGATCTCTGTATGATCTATGAGAGAAACATAGAGAGAGAGATCATGAGATCTAATTGGAATTCTCGGTCTGCTGCCACTCTCTTTCTAGATCGGAGGAATTCATAAATTCTCGTATGGCAGCAATGGATTATTTATTTATTTATTTTGGTTTTTTCTCTTAATTTTGCATGGCAAAGAGCTGCGTTCTTAATTTCTAGAAAGGGTTCCTCTTATAAAATTTATGAAAAAATTTAATTATTTTTATATCATTTATAGCCTCTAAATTTCATTTAAATGTCCTCAAAATTCATTATTTTATCTTTTTAAATATTATAAATATTTTCATTTTTTATTTAGTATTTTATGTGGAAATAACAGATTTACAGTCGAAAATATCTTTAAAAAATTAATATAAATATCTTTAAAAGATAAAATTGTAAGCTGAAAAATTATTTAAATGTCCTCATTTTTTTATAAATTAATCAAATATTAAATGTCATTTGAATTTTTATATTAGTTAATTCATGTTATTCTAATTTGTATAAGCAAATGTTGATTTCAATAATGTGAAATTAATATTTATTGTATAAATTCAATAATGATTAATTTAATTTAATTTATTTGAAATTTTATTACTAAAATAATTAATTTTATTTAAAAAATCAATGAAAATTTGACTTTAATTAAAATTATAAAGTCATTGATAATTAAATTTAATTTTAAGAAATATAAATTATTTAAATATATTTCAGTATTTAATTGAATTTTAAAGGCTTCACAACTCTTGTAACGAACAACTTGGCCGGCTCCTTAGGGTTTTTTGGGGGAAGAAGTTTGTGATCCTGAAGGGAGAAGATGTCGAAGAAGAACAACTTAGAGAACAGGAGGAAGCAACACAGATTCGATCTCCAAAGTACAAGCCATGTCTTGAGTGATTTCTTTTTCTTCTTTTTCTTCTTCTCCTTCTCCTTCTTCTTCTTCTTCGTCTTGTGATTTTAAAAAAGGAATATAACACAACTTTTAATTCGTGGTCTGCGATCTTGGCCAATATTAGGAGAAAAGCTGGAGAAGGAAAAAAGGTTGAAGAAATTTCAGGCGAAGAAGTCTAAGATGAAGGTATGTTTTTGGTACTCTCAAGTTCGGAGTTCGGGATTATACTTTTCGTTTCGTTTTGTTGCAATTTATTGAATTTTGGTTTCTATTGATTTACTGTTTGTTATTTTGGTGGTTATATAACTCTATATTTTCCACCATAAGAACGAATTCGTGCTCCTTTGTCAACTGAAGTGGGAATCTAATTTTATATACAATTCAATGACGAAAATTTTCTTTAGATGTACATAGCCTAACTTTAGGTTTAGACAACAATCTGCTTATTGCACAATTTAAAAGAATTGTGGTAAAATTACCAGGCAACCTTGTGCAATGCACATGAGAGTTAAGCCATGAAAAAGTATATGAAGTAATTGGATGAACATCGTACTTATTTCTAGTATAGAGCATGTCATGATTACATCTTTTTTTGTTTTTGATGAAAAAGATAGGGATACCCTTTCTCATTAATTGAAAGAAAAAGAATATGAAAAGAGAATTACTAGATAAAAAGACAAACCGCTAAAGAAAACAATTCAAAAAGCTAATTTTTTAGTAGCTTAAAAAATACTGATAGCCTTTCATGGAAAGTTTGAAGCTTTCATTTTCTTTAAGATTTGATACATTTTGTTTCCATTAAATGATTCCATTCAAATGTAAGCTTCTGATAAAATGTTAGCTGAAATTTTTTTATTATGCTTGATGGTATTAGCAATGCAAATGATGTTGCTTTCATTCCAAATGTTTCAAAGATTGAGGAGCAGGAGGATTTCCAAATCTATCTAACCTTATTTTTGATAAAAAGTTGTATCCATAAAGAGAAGGTAGTGCTTATTGGAATATATTTATTTGAAACCCAAAGTGAGGGAGAAGATATGTCCAAATGCTGAAAGAAGATACTCATTTGAACTTTTGAAGAAACAGTTAAGAATCATCCTCTGGGAGAGAGTTGTGTTAGACAGTTTGGAGAAATCATGACATGCAAATGTTACGGAAATTTTTTGGTCAAAATTTTTTTCAGATGTATTATGCACCCGCACCCAAAGAATCTTCAAAGGGAGAAAGACCTTTCATATCAAGAATAAGGAGTGATACAAACGCCATGCATTAAGAAAGTATATAAAGATCTAACTTAGCAAAGGCCTCTTGGAAAGAGCAACTGCATAGGAAAGTTGATGATTGAATTTAGCTGATCCAGAATTCAGCTGATCCAGTTCAACATACAGTGGTCATTACAAAATTAATTAACTAGATAAAAATGCATCATCCATTTTTGGTGAAGATGCCAACCAGAAGGTGGAAAAAGAGACTTCATCAATCCATTCAACTTCCAAGCCATCTTAAAGAGATTTGGAATTTTGGATGCAACTTTGCTAAAGGCAAATTATGGATCCAAACATATTTACAAAATGTGAATATAGCTATGTTATTGATATGCGAAGGGATGAGATGAAAGAAACAAAACTTAGAACCTTTCCTAACATCCTTAATAAAATGAGAAACATGAGACTTTACCCTTTTGTGGGCTATAAAATTTATGCATGGCTCTTTCATGAGATTGTTTTTGGATCAAATTTTTAGAAGATAAAGTAGGCATCGAACAAGTCGTTACTCAAATATTTTGTTCTTATTTTGTGATGACTATATGATTTTGTTCGAGTTATCTCTTAAATGTAATCCTCTATTGGTAATTACCCCTCTCAATCATGAGATAGAAATTTTGATTAAATCTAGTTATTAGGGGCTAAATATTTAGCTTATAATAGAGGCATTAATTGGTTTTGAAAATAGAAAATATAGCACCATTACCTTAGAGCATATTGTGGTTGAAATGATGCTGAACTCGATCAAGATCTCATGATTTCATTGTCTTGAGTTGTCATAGATCCAAAGTTACTTAGTTAGAAGAGGTAATCAACCCAACCTCATCTTAGGGGATCTTATAACTTTCTGGTGGATGTTTGCCTAATGGGATAATTTTAGATTCATGGTCGATTACTTGATTCACATTTCACAATATGCGATGATGAAAATTTGCTTGATTAGACTACGAGAAAAAAATTTAAAATACTCTTCAATCACAATTATTTTAAAATCATTGCGCAAATATTTATCACAGGGTTCAAGTCTTGTTGACTCTACTATTGTGAAGTTGAGGATTGGACTTGGAAAGTAGGACTTACGATCTTGCTCTATAGGCAGGTAGCCCTTTTGAGAATGTACAACATGTTGATGAGTTGAAGTATCAGCTTGAAAGAGAGTTTTGTGAACTTCAAAATGATTGCTTGCTTTTTGAAATAGTTGCACAATTCTCGTAATGAATATGATTTGAATTTTGTGCCTTTTGTGCATGGAATGTTTGTTGATGTTAGGTTGAATCACTAGCACATTTATTAGAGCCATCATATTGTGATGTTGAGGATTGGACTTGGAAAGTTGGACTTACGGTCCTACTCTATAGGCAGGCTAGCCCTTTTGAGAATGTATAGCATGTTGATGAGTAGAAGTTTGAGTTTGAAAGAGAGTTTTGTGAACTTCAAAATGATGACTTGCTTTTCAAAATTGTTGAGCAATTCTCGAAATGAATATGTTTTGAATTTGTTGCCTTTTTTAGTGCTATTTTTTTAGAGTATATGATGCAGGACTAAGCATGCTTTTAGATGAATGCGATAAGAACTTGCACGATTTGATAAGAGCAAATAACAATTAAGACTATTAGCCACTAAACGATAATAGAAAATGTAAGAGGGGTAGCGATGCTTAGGCCAAATCACATGCTAAGCATTTTAATCATCAAAACAATTTAGAATTTCAACAACATACAAATTAAGTAGCTATTCAACAAAAATCCCTACGTTAACAATGAGAGTAGAAACATATAAAGTAAACTCAATTCCTACGATTACTAAGCGAAGGCAGAGAGCGAAGCACGAATCCTTGCGATTCAATCACCACCTACAAGATTAGTTGATTAAGAAGATAAATGAATAAGGAAGAAGTTTACCCTTGTCGGGGTCCAGAAACAATTTGCCACTGAACGTTGGCAAGTTGGTCTTCGACGGCTTCAGAAAGTGTGAATATGATGTGGTCCACGTATTCTTCGTTGGAGTTGTCGGTTTCCGGGTTGAAGTCGAAGAAGGTGGAGTGGAGAATGTTGACGTTCCCTTGCTCGTCGTAAGCGAATCCAGAATCAAGTTCAGGATCGGCCATTCATTGGTTTGAGGTGTGGACGACGATCGTTGTTGCTTTTCTTGAGGACTCACTGGAGAGAAAGAAGTTTCTCTCGAGAGTTGAAGGGGGAGAAGAGGAGGGAGGTGGCCGGCCAAGGGTGGGAGCATGGGAGAAGAAGTTTGGTTCAGATTTCGTGGAGGGAATTTAATTCAAGCAACTCCTTAATTAGTCCCCTTGATTGAAAGGAATTAATGAAGGGAAAGAGAGAGGGGCAACGGGTAAGAGAGAGAGAGAGAGGGGTTTAATTTAATTTCAATAGGAGAGACTATCTTTTGGGAAGAAATAAATAGGTGGGGGATGGGGATTTCGGCCAAGAGAGAGGATGGGGGATTTGAATTATTTCCAAGAGTAATTTGAATTTTGGAAACAATTCCAATGAGGACTTGAATGGGGTCGGTGGCATAGGGGAGGGAATTGGGGAAATTAAACAAGGTTTAATACTTTCCTAATGGGAATTCTCTGAATAGGATTTAGGATTTATTTCCAATCCCAATCTAATTAATTTTGAACTTGATTTTGGAAACTTTCCAAAAATAGAATTTTATTTTTGGAAATGATTCAAATTCAAATTTGATATGGAATGATGGAAATTATTCCCTTCCAAAGAGAACAAGTAAAATAGGAAATAAGTGATGGGGGAATTGCGAATTTGGAAACAAGGGAGAGATGGAGGGAGCGGCGGCTAGGTGGATGGACCGTGGGTGGGGAAGGGAAGAGGGGTCTGGTGAGATGGGGTTTTGGGTGTTAGCCAACGGGCGAGGGTGGAGCAATTAATTGGATGATGATGGGGCTTTCGTGCCGACGGCTTGAAGTGGTGAGGGGGGTGGTGGGTCGGTGGTGTAGGGTGGAGGGAAGAAGGGGGAAGACAAAATACAAAGAACTAATCACTAGCTCAGGCTCTTCCAAGGTTGGTGGGTGATAAGATTCCCTCTCCAAGAGATCTCTCTCAAGCTCGCACAAGATTTCAAACACGAGGAAAATTTTATCATTCATTCATCATGAAAAGAGAACATAAGGGCTATATATAGCCTCATACAAAGGACTAAAAAATAAAAGACGACAATGCCCTTTGGGCTTACACATGACCACCCTTAAGTAAGGGGTAAAAGCGGAAAACAACAAAAACAAATATAAACCTAAAATAATAAAATACTAATACATATGACAACTTAAAAATACATCGGCACGATCGTGGCCGTAGATCGGCGGCCACGCCTCTGATAGACTTTCCAAGCTTCGATGTCTCCATCAGGATATGCATGCCTTCTAAAATAATTGGACAACTTTTAATTTGTTTAGATTCAATTGTTCATACATTTTTCATACATCTTTTCATTTTGAGATTTATTAATCGCATACTATTTGCTCAAGTGTGCATGTTATAGTTTCGATTGTGACTGTCATGAGTTAGATATTTAATATTTTTTTACATGCTTAAATTAGTTGAAATTTTGTTTACATTGAGTCAACGTTTTGTTCTAGTATGTCTAACGATGAAATTTTTGAAATAGAGGGTTGTTGTAGTTCTTTTTGGCATTCCAATTAAGTTTATTTTGTGTTCTTATAGTTCTGGAGGTACTGAGGGGGTTTTGTTTATGCCCATAGGCTAGCTATGAAGTCTTCTATTAGTTCTGTTATGTTCTTGTAAGATAATTATTGCATATTTGAAGCATTCATTTTGCAACAAACATGATTTTAAGATAATTATTGCACGAGAAATTTTGCAATATAATTTTCTTTCTCGATGTGTTAAAAATTTTATTTATTTTTCTATTTGTTGTTCCTTTATATATATATATATATATATATATATATATATATATATATATATATATATATATATATATATATATATATATATATATATATATAAATAAAGGAACAACAAATAGAAAAATAAATAAAATGCGCCAATTATTTTGGTGTGTTCAGATGGAGAGAGATAAGAGAGAGAGAAAGAGAAAGAGGTGGAGAGATAGAATAGTGTTTTGTGGCTGCCTCTCTCCTATTTACAAATTATATATATATATATATTATTTTTAATTATTAAATAATGGTTTATATGTTTAATTTTTTTTGCTAAAATTTTTCATGAAAAGATTTAACATATAAATTGTTTTCATGAAAAGCATATAAACCGTTTAAATATTTTATATATTATTTTAATATGTTAAATATCAATTTATATTATTTTAATTATAAAAAGTTTAAATTTTTTATATTATATTATAAGATTATATTTAAACAATAAAATGTATATATTATTATTAAAAAAATAGTTAAAATATAAGTCAAATATTTAAAAAAATAGTTAAAATATATTTTAAATAATCTAAAGGTAATTATACAAAAAACTCATTTAAATAATTAGATAAAAATATTAATTTATACAAAAAATCATTTATCTTAAATAAATGAAATACAAATCACAAATTATATTATAACTATACTTATATTTAAATTATATTTATATTAAAATTAATTAATAAAAAATTATATATAATCATTATAAATATTATTTAAATTATGTAGATATTATAAAAAATTAATTTAAATAATTAGATTAAAGATTTAAAATTTGAATATAAATTTAATTCATTTAATTATAATAATTAAATTTAGTTAATTTAAATAGAAAAGTTAATTTAGTTAATTTAATTATATGTATATGAAATTTAATTAAAAAATTTCTCACCTCTCTCTCTCTCTTCCTCTTGCCTCTCCCGCCACTCTCTTTTGCCTCTCTTTCTCATCCTGAGGTGAGGAGAATATAACAAAAGTTTTGGCTAATTGATTGCTTTTTTGGAAATAGTCATTTCTCTCTCTCTCTAGCTCTATTTCTCTCCGTTTTGAGCTGAATGCGCCAAACAAAATAGCACATTCATAATGCCCATGCCTATTTCTTTTGGCGCATTCTAAATGCGCTATTTTATTTGGGAAATTTGCTCCTTTTTAAATTTGGTATGAAACATATTTCTTTTGCTAATTTTGAGGATTAAGTTGCTTCTATATAAAATTTGCCCTTCAAGATTAATATATGCCATATTAGTGAATTTCTTAGTGTATTGTAAGACGCTGGAAATGCAAGCAAAATCTTCAACTTCCACAAGGAATAAAGTTTCATATTGAGATTCATTAGAAATCGTGTGCTTCTACATACAAATGAATCTCCCAAATTTAGAATAAATAACGTCAACTAATTCCAGTAATAGATGCCAAACCCTGAATGCCAACCCAAACCCCGCTTAAGTTTCCTTGCTTAAAAATTTTTATTATTCACATCCCATGTTGTGACCATATCCATAAATTCATTGATCCTTGTTTAACCTTTTTTCAGTATAGATTCAGGGATATTTGTAAATTAAATTTGACAAAAAAAAAAGAACTCAACTTAATACAAATGATAGAAATAATTCACTGCTTGTTCTAATGCCATCAGAGCATTCGGAAATGGTCTCTCTTCTAATTTTGTTATCGTAGAAAGGCAAATGCATGAAGACCTCATCTTTTCTTATGGTGGAATTACGAAATTATGAGGTGTGAACCAAATTTTTGCATACATGCAAACAATGGCATTCCTACAATAGTACAATCACCAGCAACATGGACTTTTTCCAAACATTTGAAGCAGATAGGTCGAAAATGTTTACCTAATGAGCTCTTAGGAGAGCATGAGGAACACTGTAGAGATTTACTCCTATACCATTTAGATGAGCCTGGAGGAACACCTTTCAGAACACTTCTACAGCTCAATGAACTAAATAATCTAAGATGGCTAGTTCCATTTAAAAAGATTTATGTAGATGTTGTGAGAGAGTCTAGAAATAAATCATACATAAGAAGACTTGACATTGGAATGTGGTGGTTTAAAAATTATTACGGACAATAAAAATGCTTTTAAGGAGTGTCAAAATAATATTTGATACTTCAATGAATTTTAATGTTGTTAGAAGTTTTATAAAAGGGTAATATCAACAATAAGGTAATATTTTTTTATTGTTTTATAATATATTAGGACCTGATGCAGAATAAAACTAATTATATAAAATAGTTAAGGAAAATATATGAGAATCCTGAGACTTTGATCAAATTAGATATATTAAAAATAATGAAATAAAATATTTGATAAAGACAATCACATCAAGGATCTTTGCGAATGGTAAACTGAGAAATTATTGAATGAGATTTTAAAGCAAGGCTTTTTTTTTTCAAATGCATTGTGGGCTGTAATAAGGTGGTCAGGGTGTTGGAGTCGAGGAACCTAGGGAAGGCTATGGAGCTTGCACAGTTGGTGGAAGATCAGAAGAAATCAGAAAAAGGGGCTTGAGGAAATTATTCAGGGGGATCTTATGGGACGACGACCACTCTTCTAGCACCCAAATGGTCTGCATCAAGCAACATTAATGAGACCACCAGGGAGAAGCCAGTAGGAGGGAGTGGGGAAAATTTCAAGAGGCTGACAGAGAAGGAGATGCGGGATAAGAGGACAAAGGGGTTGTGCTTCAGATGTGATGAGAAGTACATGACGGGGCATAGGTGGAAGGATCGAACTCTTCAGGTTCTTCTTGTCTGTGATGACAAGGAAGACGACGAGGGAGGTGGGAGCAAATCTGAAGAGGAGGGGAAGATGCACCTGGATGTGGCAGAAGTCTCTCTGAACTCTGTAGTGGGATTCACTCCGAGTCGCACTATGAAAGTGAAAGGAGAGATAGCTGACCGTGAGTTGGTGGTGCTAATTGATAGTGGGGCTACCTACAATTTCATTTCCACTTAGGTCGTCAACCAACTAGGAGTGAAATTTGTGGACACTGGTTGTTATGGGGTGATGATGGGTACATAGAAGGTGGAGAAAGGTCAGGGAATCTGTAAAGGAGTGTTGTTGACCATCCAGGGGATTCAAGTAAGGGAGGACTTTCTCCCACTATAATTAGGAAGCACTGATGTCATCCTGGGGATGAAGTGGTTGCAAACCTTGGGGGAAACCAAGGACAATTGGGGAGCACTCACGATGGAATTAATGGTGGATGGGAGAAGGGTGGTCATAAGGGGGAGGCAGGGCTATCCAAAGCCATCACATCACTTAAGACCATGGTTAGGGACGTACAAGAGGTCGGGGAAGATTATCTGGTGGGACTACACAGATTGGATGCAATCAGATTGGAAGAGGGAGGGGTTGTTTCTCTGTCCGTGCAGCCCTTGATTCAGCAATACAGTAAGGATTTCCAGTCACCTCAAGAATGACCACCTCCACCGAAACACGAGCATATCTCCACCTTGAGGACAAGGTGGATTTTTGGGAGGGAAGTATTGTTAGACTGGTCCACTGGACCAGTCCAGCCGGTCCACACGGGACCGGCAATTCGCGAACAGGCGGGATCTCCGCCTCCTGCCGAGATCAGGCGGGCCGACCGCTCAAACAGAGCGTTTTAGGAAGGATTTTTGGAGGGTTTAAGAGAGAAATTTGAATGTACTGGCTGTTTAAGGAATTCCTTTTGTTTTGTATGCATTAAATAGTTGGTTTTCCTAGGGATTTGGGTATCTTGAATTTGGCAGAAATTTGAGATATCTTAGATTTAGGTTTTCTTTGGGCTCTAGCGGCGTCTAGAGATTTGGGAGAGATTGATTCTCCTCTCGAATTGAGGATCAATTGTATCTTTTCTATTTTGTTGCATCTTCTAGTGGAATACAAGTCTTGCATCGATTCTTCTCACGGTTTTCCCTGGTTTGTGCTGATTTCCTGCTGTAGACAGCAGGTTTTTGCTGTTTTTCCTGCTACAAACAGCCGTTTGACTTCTGTTTGCATATCGATTTGTGTTAGGATTGCTTGCGAACTCAAGTATTACCTTAGGGTTACTTGCGAACTCAAGTATTTCCTATCATGTGTGCTTGCTGTTGATGATATTCTTCTTGTTGATAAAGCTAGAGAGGGAGTTGAAGAGAAAATTGAATTATGGAGGTCAACCTTAGAGTCTAAAAGTTTTCATTTGAGTAGATCTAAGACCAAATACTGGAGTGTAATTTTCGTAGTAATAGATCTACTTGTAGGATTGTGACATTGGGTGCATTAAAAAGAGGGCACGTTTAGATATCTTGGGTCTATTGTTCAGAGTGATGGTGAAATAGATGGGGATATTATTACTATAATTCAAGTTGGATGGTTGAAATGGGGAATGCATCGTGCATATTGTGTGGTAGAAAAGTACCCCCTCAAACTCAATGAAAATTTCTATAAGAGGGTGGTGAGACTTGAAATGTTTATAGCACAAAATGTTGGCTGTTAAGAAGCATAAAATTAAGTTGCGTGTTGCAGAGATTTGGATGCTCTGGTGTATGAGTGGCTTTACACTTTGAGACAAAATGCGAAACGTGTATATACACGAAAAAGTTGGAGTAGCTCTAGTGACAAATAAGATTAGAGAGAGTCGACTTAGATGGTATGGTCGCATAAAACGTTGGGCTTTGGATGAGACTGTTAAGAGAGTAGATGTATTAGAGACGGCCAATGTTAAGAAAGGTTTAAAGTGGAGAGAAAAAAAAAAACTTGCTTAGAAAGTATTAAAAATTACTTTTGTATAATTGAGAATTTGATCCTTTATAAAACACAATGGAAAAAAAGAAGAAGATTCATATAGCCGATCTCATGTATGGGGACAAAGGCTTGTTGTTTCAATCATCTTCAGGCTCATGAATGAAGGTTTTCATGCTGATTGCTTAATTGCTTTGATAACATAGATGATGCTATGTGATGTTGTGTGCTGAAGTATAGGAGATAAAAGCATGTGATGTGCTGGAAATTGTACTGATAACAATTTCCTTAAACCATGTGTTATGTAATAAGCGACAAAGGCATGAATTATCTGTAGAGAATGAAAATTATATCATTTTTATTAAGAAAGGA
Source organism: Dendrobium huoshanense (assembly GCA_016618105.1). NCBI lineage: Eukaryota > Viridiplantae > Streptophyta > Magnoliopsida > Asparagales > Orchidaceae > Dendrobium > Dendrobium huoshanense. The sequence continues at coordinate 51,874,403 of CM028345.1, read as the reverse complement.
GAGTTGGATAGAGAGATGCCGAGAGTAGCAAATTAGAGTCAGGCGTTTTTGTGAGAGATATTAAAAGAAGGCTAGGGTATTTTGGCTTCTCATTGAGGGAGAATCTATAATGGATTTTAGAGAGAGTATGGGGATCAAGATTCCCAATAAGCGATTTCAAATAGGTGAAAAGTCTAGAGAAGAGTTATTGGATAGGAGGGAGAAATAATTTGAGAAGTTAGAGGGATTTTCTTTGGAGTAACATTTTATGCAGAGAGATTTTAAGAGAAAGAGAAGGCTGATCCTAGAGAAAAGGAGTTCAATGAAGAGAGAATTGAAAGTACTCTTTAGAGTTCTTGAGTCTTATATGCAAATCATTGTTATCCAAACGGTCACAATTGTAAAAAATAATGAAAGTTATGAGAAGTCTATGTTAATTTTGAAATAAATTATTCTAAATACATAAAGTTGAAGTACAATACGATCTACATCATCAAAACAAAAATATTAAAAGAGATCAAGAGGGATTCGCTGGTTCTTTTCATGTTATAGTTAGTGAACTGTTTTGTTAACTTTTTTCAACAAAGGACTTGTTGATGTGATACCACATGCAAGGAGCTTCTTAAGAAAATTAAAAGTGAATGACAACGTAATTTCAATTAATATCTTATTGAGATAGCAAGAAAATCATTCAAGAAATCATGTTATTAACTAGCTTAGGCGAAGAAGTATGCGTAGATTGACCAAAACTCATGGATAAACAACGATAGTAGCAACACCAAAAGCTATTAAACAACAATCCGTAATTTAATAACGAGAAGTTCACCTTGGGGATTAACCACTCAACTAAACTAGGCTTAGCGGGAGAAGATTTTCAGCACACCAAACGATGCCACGAGGAAGGTTGCAATGCCAAGGGTCTTGAGCCACGGAGAGGTTGCCGGTGGTGGAGGACACACGGGCGGCGTGCTTTCAATAGTCCACCCGTAATCTTCGAACCGCTCGTCTATGATGTCGATGAGTGTGGGTAGGATGCGGTTCAAGTAGTTCTCCACCGTTTCGTCGAATCCAAACCCGACGTCAAAGAAGGGAGAGCGGATGGGGTGAATATATTCCTCGTCGTCGAGCACCAATCCAATGTCAACTTCCGGATCTGCCATGCATGGTTGGCGTGTAGAAATTTCAAGTAGAAGAGGGTTAGGGGAATGTAGACTCCTTGTCTTGAGAAGAGGAGGGAAGCGAGGGAGGAGCAAATCCGGCGGGATTTCTCAGGAGGGGTGGGCGGCGGGTCCAAGAGGAGGAGCTTAGGGTTTGAAATTGCAATCCTAGTTAATTCCCTAATTAAATCTGAAATAAATTTCAGAATTAATGGTGTTTGGAGGGAATTAATTCAGGATTTGAATTCAAATTAGGTGCCATCAATGACATAAATGGGGGCACTAATTGTGGATTCACCTAGGTTAGGCCGGCGGCATGCTCAAGGAAGAATTGGGGAAATCACATAGTGAGGTTTCCAAATTTAGGTGATGACATGGAAATTGATCTCATAACTCCAATCTAATTCAAATTGAAATTAAATCACCTCATGAAAACCTTCCAAAATTGGATTTCCAAATTAGGAAAGCGGTCAATAGAGAGAGGGAGGGATTTGAAAATTTAAAACTGAAATTAGATTTCAGTTTTAAGTAAATTAGGAGGGAGAATTAAGTGGAGTTAATTCCTAATTCAAGAGGATTCAATGCCTTAATGGAGCCTTAATGGGGCTCCACCCAAGCATGAGGCCGGCGGCTTCTAGAAGGAGGGATTTGGTGTGGGTGCTAGTGGGTGGCTTCCAAAATTGCTTGCATGAGATTTGAAAAGAACTAAAACAAAATCCATTTGAAATTTGGAATTTGTCATGAAACGAATTCAAAACTTTCATAATTTGGAATTTCTAAAATAGGAAAGATTTTGAAATTCAAATTTTGGATTTTCAAAATCTGAATTTGAGGGGACGGGGATTGAGCCGATGTTTGAAATGTCACCGTCGGATGGTGGTGGTGGAGGGAGGCCAGCGGCTTTGGGAAGTTGGAGGCCGGCGGGTTGGGGAAGAGGAGGGGAATCGGATGCGGGATATAGACCACGAGCCACGGACTCTTCCAATGACTGGTGGGTGTTGCGTTTCACCCTCACCTTGGGCTTTCACTCTCCTCTCTAACTCTTCACAATGAGAAAAGAAGAAGACAAGGGAAATCAAAACAAATTTTCATAATCTTCATTACCCTCATACAATGATACATGACCCCTATATATAGGTCATGAGATACAAGAAAATAAAAGCATAAATAATGACTAAATCGCCCTCGGGGCCCCAACATGACTCACTCACACACAAGGGTAAAACAGGAATACTGAAAACTGAAAATGCATGAATAACTAAAAATATAAGCTCTGAATCGTGGCCATCGATCGGCGATGCTTCCGGCGATACACGTGTCTGAACCGTTGATTGATGACCTCATCATTCTCCCCGGGTGGGAGAGAACTCGACCCCGTCGAGTGGGAATCTCCGGAGCTCTCGTACATCTCTAAAAGATCCGGATCCATTCGCTGCAACTCCTCTCGATCGATCCATGTATCCTCTGTCACTGGCTTCCCTTTCTAATGAACCAAGTACCTATGGCGCCCACCTTCCTTCATGGAAATGATTTCATCGTCAAGTATAGCATCGATCTTCTCCGCATTGGGTAAATGGGGTAAATTGGGGAGTGGAGGTAGGCTGGGGATCTCACTGGGTGGGTTCTCACAAGGCTCAATTTGAAGAGGATTTTCAGGGTTCAGTTCAAGTCCCTCAAAGGTTACTAAATCTTCTATATTAAAGGTTGGATTAATGTTAACCTTTGGGAATGTCCAGCACATAAGCGTTGCTATTTATCTTTGACATTATCCTAAAAGGTCCGGCGCTTCTAGCATGCAACTTCTTCACGGAGGGATCCGTACCATCACAAAGTTTCTAACCTCGAATTCTTTAAATCTTTTATTGTGATCTGAAATAAGCTTATAATTGGAGTTACATTGTTCAATTCTTCTTTTAATTTCTTTACAAAGCTCCTGGAGATGAGATGCAAATGCATATACAAAAGAACCGGTATGCATGACAAATGACAAGAATCAAGGCTCACACAAAAGTTTTAAACAGAAATAACTTGGAAGACAAATACTACAAACACACACACTCTCTTATTAACTCCTACGAACACAGCTAGAAAAAAGGTGGTCGGGTCACGAAAAGATGGGTCTGAAGTGTTCGGTCTAAGGGAACCGGTGTAGGGGGAGGAAGGAAGACACTCTTGGCTACCAGGGCACTTCTATGGATAGTTTCAGTTAGGGTCGACAGCAGTCTCCTAGTGGTAGTAGTATAACCGAATAAATTCATCCAACTAGGGTAGGAGTAGTCCTTATCCTGGTAGGACGAGGCTATAACGGGCAAAATGTATGAATCAGGAATGACACGCTCAGCCAAATATAAATCCAAATGAGCAGCTCCAAAGTTAGACTAATGAAATAAGAGGGGGCTCGTTGTTCAAATCAGGCTTAAAAACTTTTAGAATCAAAGTACAGTCTTCCGAAAGAGACTCAGGTTTGGTTGCAACCCTAAGATCCATGGGTTCCGTTTCACTTAACTTCGGTGATGAATTCGATTGACTTACTTCCAACTCAAGATTATCTAAGTCACCATCAGAATTATCCATAATTAAATCAAAATTATCAAAATTATCCGGAGTCAACTCAGTAGGCGTCACAACTAAATTAGGGTCTTCCAGATTCAAATTCAAAGTGTTTGACGTCCAATTAGCTCCTTTCGATGTCTCATTACTATCATCCAAGCATATTTTGTCCAAAGGCTTATCCTCGAAGAGACTAGGGTCGGGGTGGGTTAAGGCGTCGACGTTTGCAGGTTCTAACTTTCCTAGCTCAGGGTTTAAGTCATTCTGGGAGTCTGATTCAATCACTTATGTTGCATCCTCAAAGAATTCTTCGTCACTAGTGATATCACTAGCATCCATGAAATGGATGCACTCAGTCTTAGGTTCAGGGAACCTCATCGTCTTAATGTCTTCCTTTATTATAATCATACTTGCAGGGTCAAGGACTAGGGAGGCTAAAGGTTGACTGGGATGGCTAGAAATAGGTCTAAGCGGAGAGTCATAAGAGATTGGTCTAACAGAAGGCCCAGTAGAGGGTCGGCCATCAAGGTTAGGTGAAGACCTATAGGGTGGGGCAGCAACCCGGATGTTACTAATGGGTGGGTGGTCTTGACCATAGTAAGGTCCATGGTTTGTTCTGCAAGGGTGGTACTCTAAATGCCGGTTACTAGGGGTGGGTGTATTGAGAGTGTAATATCCAGTGGTTTGATGGGCAGGGGGGATCCTAAACATAGAATCAGCAGGTTGTCCACAGGTAGAGGGTCTATATTTTAAGTTGAGTTCTATCCTCATGTCTTTCCAATTAGTGTACTCACCGCGAGACTCCCTATGATCTTCCAATCTTACCCAAAATTGAAGAGCTCGACCTTTAAGGTGAGACCTAGCGATGTTAATCTGATGGGACTCAGGGACATGACATGATTCAAAATATTCCTCTAGTCGTGTAATCCATTCCCTGAGGTAGTGAGGGTCCGAAGAGCCATCAAAGGTAGGCATACGATATGGTGACTCTAAGTGAGGTCGAGGAGGCTTAGGATCAGGTCTCGGGTGGTAAGCTGAGTGGGGCATGTAATTAGAGTGGGGGTAGTCAACGGGTTGCTCCGTCATAATCCTAGTCATATTTCCCACTAGGTTAACGATGTCATCTAAACTCTTTTGGAGTCTTATTGGGTCCATGGTGGTTTGCTAGGGAACACTAAGGAGGTCTTCTAATATCACGGATAGCAACTAATCACAGAGATTTGCTCCCTAAAAGGGCACCACCAGCAGAAGGGAAGTTCAAGACAGCAAACTAATATGAAGGTCGAAGTTCCCTAAGCAGTTCTGGTGGAATTTGGAGTGGGGACAGCAGGGTATCTCCACTTAAAATCCCTCCAAAAGGCTACTACTAGGTGCAGGAAAATCGGGGCAGCAAGTTTAACCAAAGCTGAAGTTTTCTAAGCGCTTAAGCAAGGTCTTAAGGTGAGGACAGCACTTAAACGGCACCTTCAAGCTCTCCTAAATGATGCCTTCAGTTGCTGGAATCGAGAGGGCAGCAGCTACAATCACAGCAAAACCTGCTGGAAATGAAATTCCAGCAGCTGTAAAGTCACGGGCAGCTAGCTCTAGAGATAAGGAAACTACCTAAGAGCTTCGGCAGTACTTCCGGGTGTGGACAACACCAAAACAGCGACTCTAGACTCGTTTTCGGAAGCTTACAGGTTGCAGGAAACGGTGGACAGCAGCTAGACACGACCCAAAACTCAATCTAAAGGTTAAATCAAGTGCAGAAAAATAAGGACAGCAAGTGCGTAAGTGGCCTAGACTATTAAGGAAGTGAACATAATGATGGCAATACAAAATTATGAAATATGCTCATGTAACATGCAGAAATCGCTGCAGAATTTTCTGGACAGCAAAATGCAAGCAGAAAATAAAACTACCTAGGCGATGTTATGCATGTAAACGACTGACGCAAGCTAACGTAGACTCCTAGGATGCATCTAGCATGAGCAAAGCATGCTAGCCATGCTCTGATACCAAGATGATGTGATACCACATGCAAGGAGCTTCTTAAAAAAATTAAAAGTGAATGACAACGTAATTTCAATTAATATCTTATTGAGATAGCAAGAAAATCATTCAAGAAATCATGTTATTAACTAGCTTAGGCGAAGAAGTATGCGTAGATTGACCAAAACTCATGGATAAACAACGATAGTAGCAACACCAAAAGCTATTAAACAACAATCCGTAATTTAATAACGAGAAGTTCACATTGGGGATTAACCACTCAACTAAACTAGGCTTAGCGGGAGAAGATTTTCAGCACACCAAACGATGCCACGAGGAAGGTTGCAATGCCAAGGGTCTTGAGCCACGGAGAGGTTGCCGGTGGTGGAGGACACACGGGCGGCGTGCTTTCAATAGTCCACCCGTAATCTTCGAACCGCTCGTCTATGATGTCGATGAGTGTGGGTAGGATGCGGTTCAAGTAGTTCTCCACCGTTTCGTCGAATCCAAACCCGACGTCAAAGAAGGGAGAGCGGATGGGGTGAATATATCCCTCGCCGTCGAGCACCAATCCAATGTCAACTTCCGGATCCGCCATGCATGGTTGGCGTGTAGAAATTTCAAGTAGAAGAGGGTTAGGGGAATGTAGTGGAGACTCCTTATCTTGAGAAGAGGAGGGAAGCGAGGGAGGAGCAAATTCGGCGGGATTTCTCAGGACGGGTGGGCGGCGGGTCCAAGAGGAGGAGCTTAGGGTTTGAAATTGCAATCCTAGTTAATTCCCTAATTAAATCTGAAATAAATTTCAGAATTAATGGTGTTTGGAGGGAATTAATTCAGGATTTGAATTCAAATTAGGTGCCATCAATGACATAAATGGGGGCACTAATTGTGGATTCACCTAGGTTAGGCCGGCGGCATGCTCAAGGAAGAATTGGGGAAATCACATAGTGAGGTTTCCAAATTTAGGTGATGACATGGCAATTGATCTCATAACTCCAATCTAATTCAAATTGAAATTAAATCACCTCATGAAAACCTTCCTAAATTGGATTTCCAAATTAGGAAAGCGGTCAATAGAGAGGGAGGGATTTGAAAATTTAAAACTGAAATTAGATTTCAGTTTTAAGTAAATTAGGAGGGAGAATTAAGTGGAGTTAATTCCTAATTCAAGAGGATTCAATGCCTTAATGGAGCCTTAATGGGGCTCCACCCAAGCATGAGGCCGGCGGCTTCTAGAAGGAGGGATTTGGTGTGGGTGCTAGTGGATGGCTTCCAAAATTGCTTGCATGAGATTTGAAAAGAACTAAAACAAAATCCATTTGAAATTTGGAATTTGTCATGAAACGAATTCAAAACTTTCCTAATTTGGAATTTCTAAAATAGGAAAGATTTTGAAATTCAAATTTTGGATTTTCAAAATCTGAATTTGAGGGGACGGGGATTGAGCCGTTGTTTGAAATGTCACCGTCGGATGGTGGTGGTGGAGGGAGGCCAGCGGCTATGGGAAGTTGGAGGCCGGCGGGTTGGGGAAGAGGAGGGGAATCGGATGTGGGATATTGACCACGAGCCACGGACTCTTCCAATGACTGGTGGGTGTTGCGTTTCGCCCTCACCTTGGGCTTTCACTCTCCTCTCTAACTCTCCACAATGAGAAAAGAAGAAGACAAGGGAAATCAAAACAAATTTTCATAACCTTCATTACTCTCATACAATGATACATGACCCCTATATATAGGTCATGAGATACAAGAAAATAAAAGCATAAATAATGACTAAATCGCCCTCGGGGCCCCAACATGACTCACTCACACACAAGGGTAAAACAGGAATACTGAAAACTGAAAATGCATGAATAACTAAAAATATAAGCTCTGAATCGTGGCCATCGATCGGCGATGCTTCCGGCGATACACGTGTCTGAACCGTTGATTGATGACCTCATCACTTGTGGTCACTTCAGTTGTGATTATCCATTGAAACTCTAATTAGTTCGGAATTGATGCTAACAAAGACACTATGTTAACTTCTGTAAATGTTTTTTTTTAGCCTCATCTGAAAATACACCTCCATGAAATGTTGGATGATGGAGTATTCTTTGATATGACAATATACTATCAACATTGAATATTGAGCTGATGGGCATGATAAGTGGGACAACAGTACACTTGCATTAAACCACAGGTTTTCTAATATTTTTTTTATTATTTGGAAGCTTAACCATGTTTCATTCAAGGTAAATACAGAATAAAACATAATCAGCTTCTTTAAATTTTTATATCATTCGTGAATAACAGTACTAGATTTTGAACAGTAAGTAACAAATTTGGCAGTTTGATTTCATCATTAGAGTGATACGTAAATCATAAATATAAACTAATGTTTTGGATAGATAATATGCTAAATTGTGCAATTAATAAACTCAATACTTCACTTTCTGCATAATCAATATTGTAATTTATGCGCTGTAATCCAAGCTTTTAGTTAGAGTACCTTACTAGCAAGTTCTTCAAGATTTTTTTGACGTTCAAGAAATTCACCTTTTGTCTTTCTGTGTGGGCATTTTATATAATCTTAAGCTAATAACAAAGTCAACAAGCATTATCTAAGGTTTTAGATTCAGCCATGAGCCGGCTCATTTATTATGAAAGAGAATAAATGATTCAAGCAATTATGAAAATTAAAGGTTAAAAAGAATTAGAAATTAGAAGAGAAATATTAAAGACTCTCTTGATATAAGGAAGTGAGATATACTTGCTAGATATTTTTAATAATGTTATATTTAAAATTTTGAATGTTAGTATATTTTAAGTGTATTTTATGTTAATATTTTTTAAACAAACTGACTTGCGAGCTAATTAGTCGAGTCGAACCAATTCAAGTTTAACTTGTTAGCTCCTTGCACATTTGGCTCCCGAGTCATTTATCAAGCCGAGCTTAAGCCGGCTCATAATTTATCAAATTTCTAGCACGTATCACGACATCAAATTTATTGAAATTCTCATAATTATTAATCATTAGTTTATTGACATCCATATAAATGATGAAAAAATATTCTAATGTCAACAATAAAACCTTAGATGTCATGAATATGTCAAGCGGTAAAAATGTTGATTATGCATGCAAAACCAGTAGACTAATGTGCTTGTTATATCTAAAATTATTTCATGGTTTCAGATTGATGGCAGTGACAAGAAAAAGAAGAGAAAATTTGCTGGGTTTCAAGTTGGGAAGAGAAAGCTGAAGACCAAATTGTCTGCCTTGGCAAAGGCTAAGGCAGCTCAAGCTATGGAGGTTGACAAATAATCTGCCTTGCAAATGATAAGAAGCTTTGTCCCCAGCCCCTGTGTCTTTTTAAGGTAAGGTCTCTGAAATCACCTCTGCTTAAGGTCTCTGACATCTTCCTTGTTTTAAGGATGCCATTTATGGGGACAAATTTTGTTTCGGCAGTGTGTAATGTAGGAAAAATTATTCTGTGCGGATACGGACACCGTCCGGAGGCGAATCAAAACTGACCACGTCACATGTTTATTGTGTACCACTGTGTATCGGGTGACGTGGTACGTTCTGATTCACCTCCAGATAGTCCGGTGTCCCCGCACATAATAATTTCTCGTAACGGAGAGACATTTTTTGTGTTTATTTCAAAGGTGGTTTTTGTACTTTGGCAGCTATTTTTCCCCATTATTGACATAAATTTTGGAGACTTGAGTAATTTCTGTATGAACAGAAATTGCGAGGAATGAAGTTACAAGGAAAAAATGTTCGAAATAATCTCTCTGATTATTTGTATGTGATAAATTTATTACTATCATATTTGTCTATGTTATGTGCTCAAATCTAGACTTGCTCGAGAAGTTGAGCATCTAAGTCTCCCTCCGAGAAGAGGAAAATTATTGGGTTCGGACACCATACACAGCTTACGTTCGGTACTTCACAGTACCGAGCAGTTTTGAACTCGGTACTATGAAGTACCGAGCAGTACCGAGCTCAGTACCGGTACTGCTCAGTATCGATCTCAATATCGAGTAGGAGGTGATGTGGCGCATTTTCATTGTCTCCTGGCATCGTCCGGTGTCCGAATCCAATAATTTCCCCCCGAAAAGAGGGATTAAAAGATAGGTCAGTTGATACTATGACACCCACATTCATAATAAATATTTTCATGTGAGTTATCATGCCCTACCAAAAAGTTGAGGTCATCAAGTAGTAAGTAGACCTTAGAGAAAATTTAAAACATGTACTTATATTTCATGAAATACAAAATCTTTTAAAGTGGTTAATTTTTTATTTATTTATTTGCTTGACTTAAAAAATTATTTATTTTTTAAAGAAATTCAATAACTTAATTATGAGAGGCGAACTTACGTAGCAGATTTCTCTTGTGGACGAGCCATTTACCCTCAAAAGAGAAATAACCCTAAAAAATAATAATAACATGAAATAGTAATAATAACAAAATAAATTTTTTAAAAATCTAATCAATATAATACTATTAAATTTATAAGAGGAAATTTTTATCATTTATCTTCCAATTAAATATTGGGAATGTCTAATGCGATTGGGAAGAAGATGGCTGGGAGGCGGTGATGTCTTGAACGTTGAGTGAGCGAATCGTGAAAGCAACTGTGAAATGTGAACTTGCGGGATGAGCAACGACGCTTAGGATGATAATATTAGGGAAAATTTTTTTCTTTTGAGGGGAGCAAAATGTCAAGAAATTTCCGGCTAATACATTATTTTTTTTAGCATCAAGGAGTAATTATTACGTCAGGTCACCGGACACGTCCAAAGATCAATATTCACGCGCCACGTCATTGGAGCTCGGTATACGTCCGAATTTTCGATTTTTTTTTCTGGACGTAATAATTACTCGACATCAAGGGGGTCCGCCCATGTCTAGAATTCGATCTCCCCGTACATGGTTTACTCTAAAGGAGAGTAAGCCAAGCATAAAACTTTGGACTCAACTAATTCTACTTAATTTTCATACTACTTAAAGTAAGTAGTATGAAAATTATGAGATTTTATTAATTATTTCTACAGCATCATTTTCAAGGAACAATAATTTTGTTTTTTTTTAATATTCAAAGAACTTGAAGATATTGCAACTGATTCAATATAAGATAGCTCACACCTTGAAAATAAAATAGCTAAATGTAATTTGTTTATTTACAAAAATAAATATTTTCTAAGCCCACAGCCACACTCTCCTTGCAATTTGGACTTTATTTGCAATTTTGCATGGAGTCAAAGCACTACCAATATATAAATATTTTTTTTGCATGATATAACCAAACTTGTCATCCATAATTTTAATAAGGACGATAATAAAGACACATCATTTATTTTAATGCCAACAAGATTTTGTTTGGGATAATTTTTTTGGTGTTTTATTTTTTAAAAATTATAATTATAGTTTTTGTTTGACTATTATTATTTTTAATTTCATTTAAGAAATTTTTGTGATTTAAAGCTGCTTTTTATAGTAGCTTTCCAAAAAGCTGCTTTCAATACAATGACTTTTTAACCACTTTTATAAGGCTTTGTTTGAGATAAGTTTCTTAGGCTTCGTTTGGGACAGCTTTTTTTCTGTTTCGTAAATCAGCTTTTTAGTTAAAAAAAATACTTCTTGTACTAAAAAAGTTGCTTTATGAAGCAGTAAAAAAGCTGTCCCAAATGAAGCATTACGCTTTGTTTGGGATGGTTTTCTTGATGTTTCTTAAAGCAGCTTTCTAGTGCAAAAATTAAAACTTTTGTACTAAAAACTGTTTTAAAAAGCAGAAAGAAAGCCGTCTCAAATGAAGCCTTACTCTTTTTTTTTAAACAACTTTTTAATATAAATTTTTTTTTTAAAAAAAAAATTAATAAAAAGCTGACCCTAAGTCATTTGTTATCATTTGCAACTTTAATGAATATGTGTTAGATCAGTTTGAATTAGTAAATAGATATATTATAAGCACAAATTACTTTCAATTAAGGTCTAATTAGGAGACTTGAAGCTTTTTATTAGGATAATTATAAGATTTATGTGGGAGAAATAATTTCTTGGAAAGTTATTGTGATTTATAATAAATATTTTTTCTTTTTTGGAAAAAAATATTAATTTTCTATACATTTTATTTGGATTATTTTTTTATTTTTATGAACTCTCAACAATAATATTTTTCATTTTAATAATTCTTAAACAAACATGTATTAAAAAGAATACTAAGTAATTTTTAATAAAATTTATAAATTTTGTTTTAAATAAATAATATTTATGTTTATCTTTCTATCTTTTATATATAACGAAACTTTAATGATGGGATTATTAGAAACAAGATAGGTTCTACACCTTTTTAACAATCATAATAGTTAATAAAACATAGCTCATATCATTAGAGATGCTACTATTATACTATTAATGATGTCATTAATCCCTAAACTAATCATATAATTTTTTAATAAATATATAATAAAATTTGTACCCACCGTGGGTAGCTCATGTGGGTAAGTGCTGGCTGGGCATTGCCCTGGTCGCCAGTTCGATCTCCTTGGGTGGCCACGAAAAGCCTTAAGCGTCAGCCCGGTTGCTATGGGGTGGGTGGACCGCTAAGTCGACCGGGAAGATTAATGGCCGATACTCCATGTCCCAATATATATATATATATATATATATACTATACACGCTTCACACAATATATATATTAAGGCTGATCTTTCCTGCTACAGTGCTACTGCCCTTTGAGTCACGCTTCCAGTTCGGATTCCTTTGTAGATTGTCGGCATGGAAGAGAAAACACTCACCAGAATCCTCAAGCGAGTCGCCGCCGACTTCTCACTCCGAACGGCCCTCTCCGTTCCCGGCAAGCTCGAAATCAGCCACAGCCGTCTCAACGACCTCGCCGACTACGCCGCCTGCCGCCTCGCCGCCGCCGGCGTTCGCCCTGGTGATGTCATAGCCCTCACTTTCCCAAACACGATCGAGGTACCGTTTTTGCTTTTCGTCAAACTCGTTTTCCCCAATATAATTAATCTTTAATTCGTTCGTCATTTATACTGAGCAGTTCGTGATCATGTTCTTGGGGGTAATCCGCGTTCGGGCGACGGCCGCGCCGCTTAATCCTGTTTACACCCAAGAAGAATTCGAATTCTTTCTCTCCGATTCAGAATCTAAACGGCTCGTCACGAACAAGGAAGGGAACGCGGCGGCGGAGGCCGCAGCTGCTAAGCTCGGCATCCCCTGCGCCACTGCCGCGTTCCGCCAGCCCTCTTCCGAAATCTTTGAGATCGCCGGGATGTCTCCGGCGATCGGCGTCTGTGGCAAGGCCTCGGTCGCCGGAGTTGTGAATGACCCCTCTGATGTCGCACTCTTCCTTCACACTTCCGGCACCACGAGCAAGCCCAAGGGAGTTCCACTAACCCAGCAGAACCTTGCCGCCTCCGTCGATAACATCCGGTCCGTCTACCGGTTCACGGAGACCGATTCGACCCTGGTCGTCCTCCCCCTCTTCCACGTCCACGGCCTCGTCGCCGGCCTCCTCGCCTCCCTCTCCGCGGGCGCCGCCGTTTCCCTCCCCCCATCCGGCCGGTTCTCCGCGTCCTCCTTCTGGTCCCACATGCGCTCCATCGGTGCAACGTGGTACACGGCGGTCCCCACCGTTCACCAGATCCTTCTCGACCGCCACCTAGCTTCCCCCGAACCGGACTACCCACGGCTCCGCTTCATCCGCAGCTGCAGCGCGTGGCTTTCGCCGGCTGTTCTCGACCGCCTGGAGGCGGCTTTTAACGCACCCGTTCTGGAAGCCTACGCCATGACGGAGGCAACGCACCTTATGGCGTCGAACCCGTTGCCGGAGGACGGGCCGCACAAGCCCGGTTCGGTAGGCATTCCGGTGGGGCAGGAACTCGCTGTTCTGGACGAGACCGGTGCTGCTCGACCGATCGGTGAGGCCGGCGAAGTATGCGTGCGTGGCCCCAATCTGACCAAAGGATATAAGAACAATCCGACGGCCAACGAGGATGGTTTCCTCTTCGGTTGGTTTTACACCGGCGATGTCGGATTCGTCGACGACGACGGCTATCTTCACCTCGTCGGCCGAATCAAAGAGCTTATTAACCGTGGAGGTAACGAATAAAATAATAATATACTTTTCATTTTAAAATCAAAATAAAATAATAAATTACGATACTAAAATCGAGAATTCGAGATTCCAAACTTTAGATTCTTTTTTTAATGATTTATAATATAATAATAAAATATATTTTTTTAATTAAATATGTGATCATGAGGCCTAAGAATTCAAGGCCAGATTCTTCTAATTTTTATGAACTAGGTTTGATTTTTTGTGAGCATCAGAGATTAAGGCTTCGTTTGGGACGGCTTTTTTACTATTTTTTAAAACGAAATTTTAGTACAAAATTTTTTATTTTTGTACTAAAACTTCATTTTAGAAAGCAATAAAAAAATCGTTCCAAACGAAGCCTAAGTAATGCTCATTTTGACATTTCTGTACTAATTGTCGAGTATTTTATCATTGTTTAGTTTAATTGGTGGACAAATATGATTAGGAACTCACAATTCGTGCTCTATTTTTCTTGAGTTGTAGCTGTAGCGTCTCTTAAGTGGGGCTCAATCAAATGTAGATCAAGAGGTTTTGTGATGTCAGCCAAGGATTAGTCACGTCGCGCAGCACCCTTTCGAGAGCGACAGTGGATGGAATTAAATATGGATTGGGTGGTTACTAACCATGCCCGTCTGCCAACCAGCTAAGCCTGATAGGCTATACAAAATGGATCTTAATTGACCTTTTGAGATAAATTGGAATTAATTTTATAAAATCGAGGGATTATGTTAAGATTAATTTTCTATCACCATAATAGCATAGGTAATTATTTTGAATTAATTTTCAATAATGGATGGAATAAATTAATACAACGTGATATTATGAATAAATTAGTCATGTTGCGTGCTAGAATATACGCGGCAGTAGAGTTAGGAAATATTTGTCTTAGCGTTGCACGAGTATTCCGCACACAAATAGAAAAGAGAAAGTGAACACCAAGGTTTTTACGTTGAAAACTCAAAAGAGGGAAAAAACCACGGGGCCTCGCCCAGTTGCAAAGTTCAACTAGTATTTATTTGAAGTACAAAGGTTGATCCGTATTACAAATCAAGATGATCAATTTACAATCAACTTCTCACAAAGTTACAAAGTTCTGCAAATTCCCGGCGTTTCCCAAAAATCCGGCAGAGTTCCGACGTCTTCAGGCGACAGGAAGAGCTCCGGCGATGGTCGAGGAGGTGAGGAATCTCATTTTCCCCTTTCTCCTCTCCTTCTTCTCTCTCTTCTTTCGTCTCTTCACTTGAGTCCCTTTGGTGTAGAATGAGGACTCTATTTATAATTTTTCTGGAGTGGCATAGCCCGTAAATAGGCGTGAGATCATGGGCGAATTGGAAGTGGTTTGAATGGATGGCCGATATTGAATCCTTTGATCATGCACCGTTCGTTAGACATTTGAAGGTTTTAATGATGTCGGAATTCGGCGATCTTGGATTTGTCTCGTCGAGCCGTTCGATTCGAGTATAATCTCGTCAAAATCGGAGACCGTTTGGTAACTCAAATTGCGGTTTGAACCTTCCAACAGCGCTTCGGGTCCTTGATTTGGACCCATTTGGGCTCGGATTGGGTTGAATTTAGTGTCGTTGGGTTCGTATTTCCGAGACGCTCAGTTTGACTATAAGTTCGTTGAAATCGGAGTTCAGGTGCTCCCGGATTTAATTTTTGAAGTTTACGGCTAGTTTTTTGCCTCGAGATTCGTGCATGATCAAGATATCTTTTGCATGACGTATCAAGTCATATACGAAATTATTTTTTAAACAAAATTTATTGCACCAATTATTTTTCAAACTTTTTATTTTTTATCGTCTTGCATTTGGCATAGTGTGCAACATTAGTAAGATATTTTATAAATTGGATCGCCAATTTGTTGCTTAGATGAAAATTTTGCTGAAATTTTTTTTATTTTTTCAGTTATTGTTTTCTATTAAGAGTTATATTTTATCATAGAAATTAAAATGAAATAAAAATAAATTATATATTCCCCAAATAAGTTAAATAAATTTTAAATTATCTTGGTATAATTTATAAGAAAATTTTGTAAAACAGCAAATTTATCAATTTTCATGCAAGAATAAATAAAAAAATTATGAAATTTTAAAATATATTTATAATCTGTCAATTTAATGAAGAAAATAGAAGTACCCTTTGATTGATAATGGACGGTGGATTTGGGGTTTTGGCAGGAGAGAAGATATCCCCCGTTGAGGTAGACGCTGTACTGCTCTCACATCCAGCAGTAGCAGAAGCTGTAGCGTTCGGCGTGCCAGATGACAAATATGGGGAAGAGGTATATTTTTTTTTTAAAGAAAAAATTATATCAGATATTATTTTCTTAAAGATATTTGTGCCATAAAATTTAAAATTCAAGCCCTATTAAGATAGCCAAAATTTTCAAATAACATATTAAGGCTTGATTTGGGGAGAAATTATTGCGTACGCAGTCCGAACACAGAATTTGTGTTCGGATGCTGCGTACACACTGCTTATTTTGTTGCGTATTTTTTGAGACATAACTTTTTTGTGGTAAATAATTAGCAAATAAATAATACTCACTAAATACACAAAAAATACGCAAAAATATGTAGAAAATAAAATGTATAAAAAAATACGCAGTGAAATAAGCAATGTGTACGCAGCATCCGAACACAAATTTTGCGTTCGGACTGAGTACACAATAATCTCTATGATTTGGGACACCTTGCTTACTATTTTTAAGTAGTTTTTTAGCATAAAAATTAAAAGATTTTGTATTGAAAAGCTGTTTTAAAAAGCAATAAAAAAATCGTCCCAAATAGAACGTACGTTGAGCTATGTGTCAAATATTATTGAATTTTTATTTTATGATGAGTATAAAGTAAGATAAAAATATATTAAGATGAGCTTCAAAATTAATATACAATATAATCAGCATTGAACTTATGACAAATTTAATAGTTTTTTAAATTCAATTTATATCAATTATTTCAATATAAATATATAAGAATTCGTGTCATACATTCCTTTTATATATCATTAAAAAATATAATTTAATTTCCTACATTCAAAATAAATAGCAAAAAATTAAATATTTTTAAACCAAACGAGCTCTAAACAAAAATTGTTCTTCTATAAGTTATCTAGCACAAAATTAACCAAATGCAACACGATGGAAAACTTGCAGATAAACTGTGCGATAATACCGAAGAAAGGGGCGGAGATCGATGTGGAAGACGTGAAGAAGCACTGTAAGAAGAACCTTGCGGCTTTCAAGGTCCCAAAGAGGATATTCGTCACTGACTCGCTGCCGAAGACAGCAACAGGAAAGATACAGCGGCGGATGGTGGCGGAGAAATTTCTTTCTCCGGCGAAGGGTCCATAAAAGCTAGTACCAGAGAAAAAAATGAAAAGTTTACAATAATGGTATGGTGATTTTCATTTCATTCAATAAAATTTGTCCTATAATGCATCTTCACATGGATATAGATATTTGATAAACAGTAAATTACTTCTGGTGTGTACTAATCCCTAAAGTATTTATAAGGAATGCGATTGAGATATATGCAGTATTCTGCTTGTTGCAATGATGTACTGCACAGAGTAATATCTTTGATGTGATATTTGAAATGATCATATGGTGTTAATTCAATATAATTGAGGGAATTGTCCCTTCTTCATCTGGTATTAACAAAATTATTGAAGGAAAAAGTACAATACTTATTCATTCAGGGCTTTGAGATTGAATCTTCACTATGAGCTTGTTTGCTGGTTCTCATCATGTTTAGGTGAGAGTCCTTCAAGTTTATTTTAGTTTGTAATGGATTACATTGAACTTGTTAAGCATATCCAAATATTTATTTGGAATTTGTGGTTAGAAACTCAAATAATGTGTGGATTGCCATTAAAATGCTCAATTAACATTGTTGGGGACTGGGAAAATAGTACAATTTTCATTTGGGATTGAAGGATAGATGATTTAAGTAATGGAACTTGCTTAATGAGCTTTTCCACTAAAGCCTGTGTCCATTCATGTGGATTCCCCACTTCTTTGGTCACTTATAGAGGGTTCTCCTTGTATAAAAAGTTTCAAAGTTTTAAGTGAGATTTGTTTTCACTCTATGCTTTCACTCATTTGTTCCTATCAAAAGCTTGAAGTTTTTGATCCGCACTATAATATTAATTTTTTTTTTGTTACAGATGCTTTTGATGTTTTCAGCAAAAGTTAATGATATGATGATGGATGGTTGTTGTGCTCTTCTTGATTGTTATTTTAACTATTAAGTTTCTATATGGAAAAAGCATTCTAATAGAATTTCCTTAGTTTGTTTGGTTACAATTGCTATTGGAAAGGCAATGGAAATTTCTATTGTAAGAATGTGTACAGTTTCTCGTATTTATTGTCTTCTTAAAGATGATTATGAGAACGCAAGGGAAACAGAACAGAGTCCAGGGAAGACGAAGATGAACAGTGAAACTCCTCATTCTCATTGATTTGCCTGAGTGAAATACATGCTGATATATAGTTAAAAGAGCTGTGTGTATATTACTATATTATCCCTGTTAGTTATACTAAGCTATCAGTGAGCAGAGTGTCGTGGAGACAATTTCTAGATTTCAGGCGAGGAGCAGAGCGTCTGTGGCTTAGTGGACGTCGTTGTCTTAACACCGTCCTGCAAGCTGACGGGAGGAACGACCAGAAGCTTGTTGCGAAGCTCTAGCATCCGAGCAGACAAAAGAGGCTTTGTGAAGATATCGGCAAGCGGATCGACCGTGGAGACGTGATGAACAGCAATGTGGTTCGCCTGAATACAGTCACGGATAAAATGATGGTCGATCTCAATATGTTTTGTCCGAGCATGGAAGATGGGATTGCAAGCGATAGACATTGCAGAAACATTGTCGCAAAATAGAACTGTTGGCTGTTGAGGAAGAAGAAAGTCTTCACAAAGGCGGCGAGTCCAAATTATATCGGTGGCGGCAGCAGCCATGGACCGATATTTAGCTTCAGTTGAAGACCTGGCGACTGTGGTTTGTTTTTTAACGGACCAGGCAAGCAACGTAGCACCAAGGAGAAGACAGTAGCCGGTAGTAGATTTGCGATCGAGGTGATCTCCAGCCCAGTCGGAGTCAGAGTAAGCAGAGAGAGTTAACTCAGTTTTTGGTAGAAAGAAGGTATAATTTATAGTCCCTTTCAGGTATCGCAATACTCGTTTGAGAAGCTGGAAGTGAAGGAGCAGTGGATTATGCATATGTTGACAGAGCTTATTGACAGCAAAGGCAATGTCAGGTCGGGTGGAGGTAATGTATTGGAGTGAGCCAACTAACTGGCGGAATAGTTCCGGTTGGGTAAAGGATACGTGAAGGTTTGGATCTGTGGGATATTTGGATGGTAGAGGGGTTTGTAGAGGTTTACAATTGGACATAGAAGCAGCGTTTAGAAGCTCAGTAATGTATGATTTTTGAGTGAGGTGGTAGCCGTCATTAGTTCTGTGAAATACCGTCCCGAGGAATTTGGAAAGTGATCCGAGCGTTCTTGTTTGAAAACGCTGAGCAAGTTTTTAAATTAGACTAGAAATGTAGTGCTGATCACTGCCAGTAACTAGAATGTCGTCGACATACACCAGTATGTACACACGAATACCGTTCTGATGTAGATAGAAGAAGGATGGATCGGCGGAGCTGGTAGTAAACTGTTGAGCAAGGAGATAATTTGACAATGTAGCAAACCAGAGTCTCGGTGCTTGTTTGAGCCAATAGATGGCTTTGCGCAAGAGGCACACATGATGTGGGAAGTTTGGATCTTCAAAACCCGGAGGTTGAGTCATATATATGGTTTCATTTAAGGAGCCATGAAGAAATGCATTCATTACATCAAGCTGATGTATAGACCAGTCATAATGAAGAGCCACGAGGAGAAATAGCCGGATGGTAGTGTGCTTGACGACTGGACTGAAAGTTTCAAAATAATCAACTCCATATGCTTGCTTAAAGCCCTGAGCTACCAACCGAGCTTTGTACCGAGCAATTGTCCCATCGACGTGGTGTTTTAGTTTATAGATCCATTTGCACCCAATGGCTTGTTGATCGGATGGTAAAGGCACTAACGACCAAGTGCTCTGAGCTTGAAGAGCGCGAAATTCTGTAGACATAGCTTGGCGCCAATTTAAATCCTTGTTTGTAGCAGAGAAACATGTAGGTGTGGGATGAACGGTATGAGAGAGATCTAGAAGGATACGTGGTTTGAGAGTGCCTGTTTGAAGTCTGGTGGCCATGGGGTGATGAATTGGAAGTTTGGGAGGGGTAATTAATGACTGGGAGGAAGAAGCTGAGAAAGACGTATTGGTGGAGGTTGGAATGTTATTGGGAGATGGTATAATTGAAGGTTGATCTGGATGAGATGAAGTGGACGGGGGAGACTTTGGAGTAGCATTGGAAGTTGGTATATGTTTGTTTGGTGGAGAAGGAGGAAAATAAGGAATGTCAGCTACATATGAGGAATTTGGAGATAGACTGACCGAGGTGGAGATGGATGGAAAGAAAGACTCATCGAATTGGACATGTCTAGAGATAATAAGTTTATTAGTTGAAGGATCATATGTAATATCACGATCTGCTCCAGAATCATCCAGGACGATCTGGGATCGTCCTGGGACGATCAGTGGAAAAAGAGTTCCAGAATTTACCCAGAAGTGTTCCAGGTGATTTCCTGTAGGCATCGTCCAGGCCGATCGAGGACATCGGCCAGGCCGATTGCACTGTTCACAAGTATCGGCCGGATCATCGCCCTGTGAGCTGTCCAGGACGATCCATTTGGTCGGATCGTCCCGGGACGATCTGGATATCGTCCAGGACGATGTAACTGTTCATAAGGATCGGCCGTGCAATCGCCCTGGAGTATCGGCCAGGATGATCTTGTTTGGTCTGATCGTCCAGGACGATGCTGCGATCGGCCGGGCCGATATGAGGATTACTTAAGGGTTTCAGCCGATTTGAAGAGAGAGAAAATCAAAAAAATAAAATATCTGATTTTGCGTCTGAGGAGAGAGAAAAAGAAGTTTTTGGAAAAGTTGATTTCGGGAAGACGCGGAGCCATTTTCGATCGAAGTGACTGTTGAGGAAATTGCTGTGCTCGAGGTAAGGCACATTCCGTCTTTCTCAATTTTCAGTTCCGTCGCGGTTGGCGGTATTTTCTGTCCGGATTTCGTTTTCATTACGGTTTTTCGTCCGTATCTTTTGATTGGTTTAGTTTTCACCGCGTAAGTTTCTGTATGTTGTTGACGTGCCGAGTGTGCACATTTTGGTTATTTTCCGAAGATTTTTGTCCGGGTATTTTTGATTCGGCGATGTTTTTCGTAGACTACAATTTTCTGTGAAATTGTAAATGCTCTGTGCAGTAGAATAAATGTTCTAGAATATGATTATCTATATTCTGTGCGAATTCGATAAATTTTCTTTGCAGGAAATTTTGTGTAAATTCTGTATACTGCCGTTGTGCTACCCGATTTTTGGGTAATTTCTGAATTGTCCGAATTTCTTCTGAATTGAAATGCTATGTGTATAAGCTATAAAAAGGGAGTTATAAGGGGTCTGAATCCTATGAGATTCAGTTAGTGAAACGGGAAATCTGAAATGAGATCAAATCTGAAATCTGATATCTGTTCTGTTCCGGATCCGATGAATTCTGTTCTGGTGCTATAAGCACATCTGTTTTGGTGCCGTGAGCACAAAGGGAGACATAAAGGGCCTGGATCCTATGAGATTCAGTTAGTGTCTGGGAAGGGAGGCATAAGGGGCCGGAATCCGTAGAGATTCCGTTAGTGTCAGGGCATTTAGCTATATGTATCTGTTCTGTTTTCTGTATCTGTTCTGTACGAAATTGTGATTCTGATATGATATGATCTGCGAATCTGATTTCTGTATAATTCTAACTCCGTTGATTCTGTTCTGTGATCTGATCTGTACGATTCTGTTTCTGCTTTGATATCTGTCCGTATAAGTTCTGATTTCCGACTCTGTTCCGATTTCTGATATGATTTCTGTCTGATGAGTTTGGTTTTGGTTTCTGAGAATTTAGATTGGTGGTTTGTTGCTTTGCTGAGCTGTTGAGCTCACCCTTGCTTTCTGGTGGTTTTCAGGTTCTGGGAAGGGCAAGGAAGTTCAGGATTAGTTCAGAGTCTGATCAGTATAGGTACTTTTGTACTTTTTGATTTTTGTACAGTCATGGCTTTTCTGTTCTGTCTTTCTTTCTGTTGAAAGCCCTGTACTGTTCTGTAGATGATTATTTTTGAGGAAATGAAAAGATAGATGTTTTGTTCCGCTGCATTTGATGTTTTTTTTAGTAGCTCTTTTGTTCTGTGTGTGTCTGTTGAGTTAAGTACTTTGAATATCAGTTCAGTAACCTAATCCAAAGCCAGATCCTGGATAAGAATGATAAGGTCTCTCGTCGCGATCCGGCTCGGGCGGGATCCGTCCCCGTCGGGTCGGGTCGTGACATCATAACACTTATAACCTTTGTAATTTGTTGTGTAGCCAAGGAAGATGCAGGGAACAGATCTAGGGGCAAGTTTGTGGGGAGTGGAATAACGAGTCCAGGGGAAGCAGCGGCAGCCAAACGGGCGAAGAATTGTGTAGTCAGGGAGCTGATTGTAGAGTAGTTGATGAGGAGATTTGAGAGAAGTGTTATTGGAGGGAAGAAGATTAATGAGAAAGGCAGCGGTAAGAGCCGCAGCAGACCAAAATGTGGGAGACATATTTGCATCAAGAAGAAGAGCTCGGGTGGTTTCTAAGAGGTGGCGATTCTTACGTTCATACACCCCGTTCTGTTGTGGTGTGTAAGGACAGGAAAACTGGTGAGTAATGCCTTTATGAAGAGTGAATGTTTGAAGGAATTTGTTATTAAATTCACGGCCTCCGTCTCTACAAAGTGTCCGAATGAATGAGTTCAACTGTTTTTCAATGTTTTTGATGAAATTAACCAGACAAGAAGGAACATCTGATTTTTGTCTGAGCATATAAATCCAAGTATATTTTGTATGATCATCAACAATAAGTAAAAAATAACGAAAACCATCAACGGAGATAACCGGGGAAGGACCCCAAACATCAATGTGGATTAATTCAAGCGGTAAAGAAGATACACTAGTAGAAGACAGAAAAGGCAGCCTGTGACTCTTTGAAAGAGCACAGACATTACTTAGAGAGCTTAAGGAGGAAATACATAAGGAAGGAAAATTCTTTGAAATGGCAGTCATGATCCGTTGATTAGGATGTCCCAGACGACGGTGCCAAGAGACCGCAGAAGAAGTGGATGACATAGTTGTTGATGCTGCAACGATAGGAGGCTGGAAAGGGATGGGATAGAGACCATTACGACATCGTCCGTGGAGTAGAAGTTGTTTGGTCATCGAATCCTTGACAACAAAACCAAATTTATTGAATTTAATTGAACAGTTGTTATCATTAGTTAATTTAGAAATGGAGATAAGTTATGAGTGAGATTAGGAACATGAAAAAGATGCTTGAGGTGGAGCTTACGTGTGGGAGTTGGAAGAAGACCGTTACCTACGTGCTGAATGGGCAGTGATTGTCCATTGCCCACAAATACCTGATCTCTATCAGAATAGGACGTTAGTTGTTGTATAGGAGCAGGATTGGGCGTGAGATGAGCTGACGCGCTGCTGTCCAAATACCAGGGAGAAGAGTCGGAGTCTGTCAGTAGAACAACATTGGAGTTAGAGGTTGGAGCCGTGTAGTTGAAATTTCCTCTATGCCAGCAGTTCACGGCGGAGTGACCACGTTTACCATAGATTTGACAGTCACCTTTAAATCTAGGTGAGCGTGTGGTAGCTCGATTGGCATTGTTAGAGGAGCGGCCGCGTCCACGGTTAGAGGAGAAACACCCACGGGATCGTCCATGATTGGAAAACAGAGCATTGGGTCCATCCGTCTGAGCAGCAGTGGAGAAGGAGAGATCACGAATAGCATCGGTGGATTGATGAACCTCCTCACTGCGAAGAAGAGAATATAAATCATCTAAGCTGATGGGTTGAAGGGAGCTTCGGATAGTCGTTTTGAAGGACTGGTATGAGGGCGGTAAGCCATTGATAATATAATGCAGGACATCTTCATTGTCGATAGTTCCTCCAGCAGCTCGAATGTTGTCTACTATGCTTTTGATAGATGCCAAGTAGTCCGTCATGGACTTGTTCTGCATAGACAGAGAGTGTAGCTCATTTTTGAGCTAAATAACTCGTGAGCGGTTCATAGAGTAGAACTACTATTCTAAGGTCTTCCAGATGGAGGCCGAAGTGTCTAAGTTCAGAATATAAGGTAATATGGAAGGGGAAATGGTAGAGAACAGAGCAATAGACAAGTTTTGATCTATGAGCGACCAAGAAGAAAACTGAGGATTGAGAGTTAGCTGGCCAGTAGCGGTAAGAAGATGTTTTGGTGGACAGAGGATATTCTCGTCTAAGTAACCGGAAAAATGATTTGCTGCAAACAGCTTGTAGATAGTTGTGCGCCAGGTAGGGTAGTTATCAGGCAATAAATGAACGTTGATCACGTTCTTGATGTTGGCAAGAAGAAATTTGAGGGTGGGAGGAATAACCACATCAACGGTGGTGGTCGTGACATCGGACGTCAAGACCGCATGAGGTGGTGTGCTGAGTGCTGATGCTGATGAGTCTCCAATCTCCAGTCGATACGAAAATGAGCCGCTAGGCAAGTAGCTCTGATACCATGAGAACGCAAGGGAAACAGAACAGAGTCCAGGGAAGACGAAGATGAACAGTGAAACTCCTCATTCTTATTGATTTGCCTGAGTGAAATACATGCTGATATATAGTTAAAAGAGCTGTGTGTATATTACTATATTATCCCTGTTAGTTATACTAAGCTATCAGTGGAGCAAAGTGTTGTGGAGACAATTTCTGGATTTCAGGCGAGGAGCATAGCGTCGGTGGCGTAGTGGATGTCGTTGTCTTAACAGATTAGAGTAAGCTTCTTTTGTTTTAATGGTACTCTCTTAAATATGCTTATTTTTCATGGAAGATTCTTGTAAAGGGCCTCAAAACCAAGGATTTGTTGGTTGATTGAGACTCAGGTTTTGTTTTGGAATGGCTTTCTTACTGCTTTTTAAAGTAGTTTTTTAGTTTAAAAAATTATTGAACTAGAATTTTTTTGTACTAAAAAGTTACTGTAAAAAGCATTAAGAAAGCTGTCCCAAACGAGATCTTAAATATTAACGAGGAATGTGTCCTCTCTAATGTTCATAATGAGACTTACTATCATCTCTTTTTTAGAATCCTCATATGTTATTGCATTTATGCATAATTACATTCCTCATGAGTGTTTCTTTCATGTTAGTTTCTCTTTCTCTCAAGCTTTCATCCATGTTGATAATATTTCTAATAGCTTTACGAGAGGGTTTTTCTGCTTTGCTATTCTGAGCACTCTGCATTATATCAAAAATTTTTGATTTAGATATCCTGATGGATTTTTTTTCTTTCAATAGACTCTTAATAGGATACAGTAAAGAAAAAAGATTCATATAATTGATCCTACGCAGTGGAATAAAGACTTATTGTTATTGTTATTGGTGTTAGGATTGGAAGAAATAAAATTATCTGTGTGGAGAGCAAATGCATTTTACCCGCTTGTTGAAAAGTTTTGATTTGCTCTTCATCATAAAAGCAAAAATGAATATTTAGAGTTGATCTACCGATGAGATTTTGGGGACATTTTTTTTAATATATGTGATATTTAAAATTTTGAAGTAATTTTGAATCGAGAATTTGTAAGAAATAAATATTTTTATAGCTATTTTTATAATAAGAATTGATACATCATCAAAAAATTATCTTGATCAGGCAAGAATCTCGAGGCAAAATCAAGTTGGAAACTTCCAAAATTAAAATTGGGACCAATCAAACTCCGCTTTCAACAAACTTATAGTCAAACTGAAGGTCTCGAAAATACGAACCCAACGACACCAAATTCGACTCAACCGAGCCCAAATGGGTCCAAATCAAGGACCCAAAGCACTGTTGGAAGGTTCAAACTATGATTTAAATTGCCAAACATGACATTCTTATAATCTAATTGAGCAGCTTGATAAGATGATTCCAACGAGCCCAAGATCACGGAATTCTGACATCATTAAAACCTTCAAATGGCTAGCAAAAGGTCCACGATTAAGGGAATCAATATCGGCGTCCATCCAAACCACTCCCCATTTGCCCTTAATCTTCCTCCTATTTATGAACCATGCCACCCTAGGAAATTTATAAATAGACCCCTCATTCCTCTTGAAAAGGACCCATAAGCCTATGAAAAAGGGCCTTAATTTTACTTGGTTGATTTTTTGCATTGAACTTAGACTTCGTTTTGGACGACTTTGTTACTGCTTCTTAAAGCAAGTTTTTAGTTAAAAAAAAATAAAAATTTTGAACTAGAAAACAACTTTAAGAAGCAGTAAGAAAGCCGCCCCAAATGAAACCTTAATTTGAAAAGCAAGCTTGATATGTCACAAAAAATTGCTCTAATCGTGCACGAATCTCAAGGCATATTTAAGGTAGAAACTTCTAAAATCAAATTCAGAATCATATGAACTCCAATTTTAACGAACTTATAGTCGGACTGAACGTCTCTGAAAGACGAACCTAATGACACTAATATTAGGGGTGTCAAAATCGGGTTTCAGGTCGAACCCGTAATTGATCCATGTTTAATCGGGTCGACCCTAACCCGACCCGGGTAGGTAAACGGGTCAGAAACTCAGACCCATACTCGATCCGTTGGGTTGCCGGGTTGACACGTCCCGACATGGGCGCACAGGTAGGATGCGAGCATGCATGCGGGACGCGGGCGCTTGGGCGCACTAACTTGGGCACTCGGATATAGGTGACCAGGGCCTTAGCAGAAGCGGGCAGTACAGTCGCGAGCGTGGGCGAGCAGAGCGCGAGCGTGAGCGGGCATTCGCGGGCAGTCTCGAGGAGGGCGCAATTAGCCTTGGCAGTCGTGCGGCCAGTCGCAAGCAGGCGTGGGTAGCCAGGGCAGGTGCGAGCAGCCTAAGGCAGCACATGCAGTTCATTCTAAACAGATTTCCTGGTTGACCTGTCAACATGTTGGGTAAACCGAAACTCGACCCATTTTTTGAATCGGGTCAAGTTCGGGTCGGGTTTTTATGTCATATCAAATATTGACAACACTAACAAATATCAGTCCAACCCAAGCCTAAATGGGTCCAAATCGGGGGCCCAAACCACATTTGGAAGGGTCAAAAATTTATTTGGATGGTAAAATGATATTGTAATATGGCATGCTTATAGTCGACGAGATGAATCCAACAAGCCCAAGATTAGGGGTGTCAATTTTGGGTCATGGGTCGGGTTCGGATCAAACCAAAAACTAACCCGACATTATTCGGGTCAATCCGAACTGACCCATTTTTGAAAATAGATAGATTTTTCGAACTGAAACCCGACCCGCCTCGGGTCCAAGTCAACCCGAATGACCCGTTTTTCATCAAAAAATTGCTAGTTTTTTTGTCATAAAATGGGTCAAACTCCGCTTTTCGGGTAAAAAACGGGTAAAAATGCATCAATCTCGGGTTAAGAGGTCAAATTTGGGTTTTTGGGTTAAAACATGTTAATTTCGGGTCAAAGGGTCAACCATAACCCAACCTTATTTTTGAAACAGGTCAAAATGTTGAACCCGAACCCGGCTCGTTACGGGTTCGTGTTGACCATCACCCAAAATTTTTGGATCGAGTTCGAGTCAGGTTTTCGGGTCATGTCAAATATTGACACCCCTGTGGACCTCCGAAAGGAACACCGCGCGAACGGGTCGATTGGAAGGGCAGATTGGATCGTGCATACGACTAACCATTGAGGATAGAGGCTGACGCCAACACACCTCGATGGATAGTAATATACACGACCTAGTCACGGGTTTCCCCCACCCGATGCAAGAGCTCGAATAGGGTTTAGTAGATTGTGGGGACCAAGTTTCCCACGGGCGCAAGCCCCCGTGGTTAATTACATCCCAGGCCGGAGCCTGAGAACACTCTCGATTAAGGATCATACATTATCCTCTCCTAAAGTGGGATTGACACATAGGTATAAACTAGGAAATCCTACTCAAAGGGAAGAAAGGTCCGAAGGGCTGAATCGACATGCATGGCTCATACCAGCACTCATAGGCTCTAGGGTACTAAATGGAAACTGGAAGAAGAAAAAAAATCAAACACTCAATCACATGCGTGAGAGAAGGATGGAGGTGGCGTCATCCTGTGACGCAGATAAGTAGGATTCATGGTCCTTGAAAAGAAGGGACCTACCTACTATTTAAGGCATACTACGAGACCGAATGTAGTGGCCTCGAATCCTAAATCTAGATTGGACTTAGTGTTCGACACACACTAAGACCAGTGTCCTAGCTAATGCGATGCAAGGATCTGGACTTATCCCGGCCTGGATTGGGGGAGCCAGCTAACCACCTAATCGCTTCAAAACCATGCTATCAGGTCAATTATGAAAGATGGGTGGGAGGTACAGTTTATTGGAAATAGGACAGACATCTAGAGGATTTCCTAGGTGGTCCTGGACTTATGTTGGGTGAATGCCCCTAACTAATGCAATTAAATTTTAATTAAATTGATTTCTAATGCAATGCATGCTAATTGAATTGTCAGCTCATGAATGCTATAGAACTTTAAAAACAGGCTTAATATAAAATAATTTTTAGAAAAGACTGAGTCTCCCTAGGTCCGGCACTTCATCCTCATAGGCCAGATTATCCGGACTCTACCCGCAGGCAGGGAGATGTCTTATTAGAAGGAGAGAGAGGATGCAGTAATATGCATGCGACCCCGGACGGTTCCGGTAATTTCCTAGGTTCGTTAAGTTTCTATGTTATTTAAAACCTAAACTTTTAGGAGTTAGTTATGAGTAGAAGAATTTTTAGTCCTTAAAGAGCCTAATACGATCCAGGCGAAAACAAGAGCGGCATGCAAGAAAGAAACCTAGAAAAAGCAGGTAATTCTACTGCGCAATCAAGTAAACACATCAATATAAATCCAACTAATCAAGTAAATGTCCATAGGCCAACTGCCCTTTAATTACAACCCAGGGTATGCAGAAAAGTAAAGTGGCCGGGCACCACTGCCAACAACCCGGATTTCTAAGCCTATGACAGACGCCAACAACTTTGAGTGGGATATTGGGTCTTCAATCTTCAATGTCTTCAGTCTCCTGGGTATCCTTTCCTTGGACTCCTTGGATCACTCCTCCTTGGACTCCTTGGATCCGTCGTGGCTTGAATATCCAAACGAAGAGACAATTCCCCCTAGTAGGGGTGTATTGCCTTTTCTCTTTGGATATCTAAAGCCATCCAGCTCGATCTTCCAAATGGAAGAAGACTCTCCCCTTAGGGATGCCTTCTTCTTTTAGAATCCGAGCTGGATAAGAATATCCCAACTCGAAGTTGTTTTCACAACTCTTAACAATTATTACAGATAAATTACATTAATTGAGAAGCAGAAAAATCTAAAAGGACCTGCATGGTTATCCTAATAAAAATCCCAAGCAGTTCATATATATAAAAAAAAATGCTAACACCATTGACCCTGTGCCAAGCCATGCTCTGAGGGCTAAGCAGTTCCATCTGTAGCAATTATAATTATTTAATGATTTTAGCCCTCATTATATCAGGGGGGCTGAGCAAGCACCTGCATAAGACAACATTAGAAATCATAACGGTGCCCCCCTTTTATTAGCTTGAGCATGGCCACCTGCACGGAAGAACAGGATATATATAGCGCTCCTAACCTATGGGTAAGTCTAACGCTCACATCCAGAGTGCAGAAAAAGTAAGCAAACACACCAATCATTTTTCAAACAGCATGCAGTGAAACCACGGAAAGCTCCGGCACACAGCAGAAAAATAAAACCCAGCGGCCTAACCTAGATCTAGAAGTGGTGCCCTAGCAAACCATTCTATGTGTGTGTAAGGCTAGTGTGGTTTGGATAAATCCTAATATAGGTATTTAGTTGAAATTATCTGGAGTTCAGGTATGTTGGGGGTCTAAAAAGGATGTTTTAATTGAAATTCAAATGTTAGTGAATTAGATCCATTTTGATTATTTTAGTTTGTTGATCAGTTCTAAGAACTAAGGGTATTCATGTTTGAAGTTTGAATTGTATTAGCCAATTTTGGAAAGTCCTGGGTCCTCCTAGGAATTAGACTAAGGGTCCAAAAAGTCACCATGGGAAAAAGGTGAAGTCTGAGTATCCTAACATTCGAGGAAAATACTAGACCTTAATACGAGTAGTTAGACAGGTAGTAGGCTGGAATCGGAGTTCTCTAGGCAAAGTTATGAATTTTCTAAGTTTCGGGCCTTAAATGAACTAGGGTTTGACCAAAAAGTTGACTTTCTAACCTAGGCCAATTTCTGGAATTCTAAGATTTTCAATAAATACTAGGCCCTAATTGGAGTCTAATGCAAGTGAGTTTGCCTAATTTGGAATTTTCTACAATTAGTTATGAATTTTCTAAGGTCGGGGTATTTAAGGGAATTTTCTAAATTTCCTAACAAAGGACCTTTTTTTACTGTTTTGATCCAAACAAGCCCCAAACTGATTGGAATCACTCCCAAAGATCAGGGATGACCTAAGAAAGTGTTCCCAAGTGTTTGGAGAAAATTTGGAATTTTTAATAATTTTTAATAATTTATTAGGGGCAAAACGGTAATTTCCACCTATGGTCAAATTATGGGTCAACCTGAAGTCAAACTAGGGAACCCTATTTATCTAAAGTCAAGGATCAGATTTTGGTCAGTTCAAGGTATTATGGGTAATTTTCTGACCTATGGTGTATTTATTGTAATTTCCGGAAGGTCTCGGGGCCTTAATTAGCAGGTTAATTAGGGTTAGTTAACTAAGGGGTCTAACAAGCCCTAAAAATTCCTAGAAAATTATGAAAAGCTTATGATGTCCCTAAGTTTAAATGTTGAAGTTTTCATGTCGTTCTGGGATCTATCCTAGCTCCTAGAAAACTTCTAAGTTCGCTAGACAGGTCCTTAATTTTTGTCCTTAGGGTGTCACTACGTTGTAGGAGTTTAAAGTGATGTTTACACTAACCCTCGGGATAATAAATGCATGGGAGTACAGTAAATAAATAAACACACCATGTCCTTAGATCTAGGAGAACCTAAACTAAGTGGTGGTAGTGCGACGACCTACACATGCAATCTACGAAAGATAAAAAAGTAAAGACACCTAAAGAGATGATTAGTGAATGATTGGGACTCAACCATTCACTAACCTACTCCCCCATGATTGCTCTTCACACATAAGATCCATGTCTAAGATTTCATGAAGCAAGTCTCCCAAGGTTAAGAGATTTAATATATAAGTAGTTTCAAAGTAGTTTAAAAATACTTAAATATATATATACATAAATTTTGGAAATTAAGATAATTAAAAATAGGTTGGATTATAGTAAATAGGTATATGGGCGACTTGCTGACCACTCAATCGAGGCTCGCAACGATTTAAAAATATTTTGTATCCTGAAAATAATTATCATAATTAATATTTAATATCGAAAATACTCGAATAATCGAAT
The DNA here is from genome assembly GCA_016618105.1 of Dendrobium huoshanense. Taxonomy (NCBI): domain Eukaryota; kingdom Viridiplantae; phylum Streptophyta; class Magnoliopsida; order Asparagales; family Orchidaceae; genus Dendrobium; species Dendrobium huoshanense. The sequence goes on along the minus strand of CM028345.1, from coordinate 51,843,040 downwards.
CCAAATAATGATTGGTCAAAACAGCCAAAATCAAGGGCTGGAAATGGCTTCAAAACATAAAGCTCGCTTTTCTGAAAAGAACGAGGGGTTACACTTCAAAATCCGACTTAAAACGGCGAAGCTACGAAATTTACAAGTTCAAATACAATAAAATAATATTTTAAAATAGTGCAGTTTCACTGTTTTTGAAATGACAAAAAATGCAGACAAAATTTTCACCTGAAAATAGTTTCAAAATATGCAGGATTCAGAGTAAATCTAAAACAAGGTATTGTGCGTTGACAGCGGACTTAAAACGACAAAGTTATGTAATTTCAAAGTTTAAAGGCAATAAATAAATAATTTTAAAATAATGCAGCTGACTGTTTTGAAAATAATTGCACACATACCCAAAAATTTCAAGTAAAACCAGTTCCAGAATGTGCAGGATCCAAATACGCTCAAAACAAGACGTTGTGCGTCGACGGCGGATTTAAGACGACAAAGATATGATTTTTGGAAGATCAAAGTAACAAAAGTAAATTTTAAATACTTTAAAAAAAGTTTAATAAAATAATAATAATAATAATAATAATAATAATAATAAAGTAATCAATAATAATACAAAACAGTAAGCTTACAATGGTTATGATGATAAATAATAATTAAAGTAGTAATATAATACTAATTACATAAAAATAATCATTTAAATAATAATAAAAAAAAGGTTATATTGCTGTTTTTAAAATAAATTAAAATCCATAGATCATTTTTATAAAAAAAAGTTTTTATCAGGTAGAGGACGACGATACGAATCCAACGAGGTATTACACGTCAAAAACGGACAAAAAACGAATTTTTGGCGAATTTTTAAAGTTCTGTCAATTAAAATATACTTAAAAAATAATTAAAACCTAATTAAAACCCTAATCCGGCGGCTAGGGCTACGTGGCGGTCGCTGGTTGGTCGGGCGGAACCGCGGGCAATCATTAGCAATGATTGCGCCGCCGCGCAATCATTGCTAATGATTAGCGGCGGCGCGGCAATGATGCCGCGGAACTTATCCACGTCGGACGGAGGATCTCGACCGCCCGATCCTCCGCGGTCGAGATCGACGGTCAGGATCGCGCCAGACCGCCCGCGGAACCGCGGGATCGAACCGCGCGGTCAAACGAGACCGCGGGATCCTCCGATCGTGACCGTTGATCAAAGGATCAACGGCCCTGATTGGATCCAGGGTGAAACCGAGAGCCAAAATGATATTTTGCCTCGTTCTCTCAAACGGCTCGACGAAACGCTATGAAATTTTAAACACATCTTTTACTAATGAAGAGCATCGATGGGGAAGTTTTTATTCTACGAAATATGCACTATGTAGATAACTATTTAACCCTAAGTGATCTATCTAGGGTTTAAGATTATACCTAAAATACTCGATAGAATCGAGGGATTTCTGGCTTGTTGCACTTGTAGACTGTCCACGCTCCTAGTTGTAGAAGAAACCACGAGCTTCCAACGTCTAGATCGCGCGGAAAAAGACTTGGAAGATCCAAGCTTTCGGGTCGCCGGAATCTCGCCGCCGACGGCCTGGGGTGGCCGGGATCTGATCGGGAATGATAGTGGGAGTCTCTAGGAGTCCTTGAGAGAAATCTCAGAGGAAAAGGAGGCCTAGAGCACGAGTAAGAAAAAAAAAAAGCCCTAAATTTGACCTAAATCTTGCTATTTAAACTCCCCTCTCTCCCTTGGACGGTGGAGATGAGATCAGGGGTTAAATTCAGAGGGAGAGGGAGTGATTTAGGCGGGATTTCAATTTCCAAAGCGTTTCGAGGCTTTGAATGCACTTAATGGGCTCTTAAATCCACCCAAATAGGTCATTATGACCTATTTAAGACTTGGGTTGACCAGTCAACCATTGACCTGGTCAACCCAGTCAAATAGGTCAAGGGGGACGTGGGTTTGAGCCTTGGATGCCATGAAATTGATTTGAAATAGATTTTAGGCTTAAAGGGTCTAAATTGGCCAACCCTAGTTGACTTGGTCAACCGGGTTGACTCAGGGTCCAAGCTCGGGCTCAACAGACTCGACTTGACTCCCTGAACCCAATGGGATGGGTCATGGGGTCTAGCTTGGTCAAATTTGACCAGGTCAACTCTTTGACCTGGTCTGGGCCAAAAACTAGGTCAACAACCCCTACCCAAGATCATTGAATTCTGATATCGTTAAGGCACTTAAACAATTGAAAAATTCTCTATGATCGAAGGAATCAATACGAGTCATCCGATGGAGCACTCCAAAACCAACACGGATCTTCTCTATATTTATGTGGTGTGCCCCTCATGAAAATCTATAAATATACCCCACTCTCTACATGAAGAGGATCTTGGGCTAGAGACGGGAGAGGGCTTTGAGGTTTCAAGAGATCCAGCACCACCACCTGCAAACCCATGACTGCCGTCGGACCATCGCCTTGCCATCATTCACCCCCAGACATCCACCCGGCCATTGGCCCCCACGAGACTTTAGCTTGACCGTCGTCAGACTTCCCCTCGGCTACCGACCATCGTTTGACTTCTACCTAGCCGCCGACCGCAGGCGAACTTTAGCTCGATCGTTATTGGACTTATGCCTGGCCGCCACCATCGTTGGATTTTAGCTCGACCTTCGTCAGACTCCCGCCTGGCTACCGATCACAACCGAACTTCCGCACGGCCGCCGCCGGACGTCAACACGACCTTCACCCGGTCACCGCCGGGCCGCCTACCGCTACAGGACTTCCACCCAGCTGCCGATCGTTGCTGGACTCCAACCTGACTATCATCGGACCACCACCCAGGTGTCGACTGCCGTCGAACTTCATCTTGACCATCATCGGACCACCGCCTTGCCATCGATTGCCACCGGACTTCCACTGCCTGGCCGTCGACAGTCGTCGAACTTCCACGTGGCCGCCAACTGTCATTTACTGTCGGATAACCACTCGGCCGTTAACCTCCATTGGGCTTCGGTCGTCGGACTTTCACTCGGCCGTCGACCGCCTCTAGATTTCCACCCGACCGACGACCACCGTTGGGCCTCCTCTCTTCACCAACCATTATTCATCCTCCATCGGGCTACCAAGTATAGTCCATTGACCTTCGTCGCAAGACAATGGTCTTTCTTACCTCCGTCGCTCATCGTATACGATCCTTCTTACCTTCGTCGCTTGTCGACCACTGCCCTTCTAACCTGCACTGCTAGACAACGGTCTTTCCGACCTATGTTGCCCACCAACTTCGGTCCTTCCAACCTTTGTCGCCTGCCGGCTACGATTATTCTGACCTCTGTCATCATACAATAGTCTTTTTTGACCTATGTCGCCTGCTAACTATGCTCCTTCCAACCTTCATCACTCGCTGACCATGGTCCTTCCGACCTTCATTGCTCGTCGACTACGACTCTTCTGACCTTCTTCGCTTGTCGACTACGATCCTTCCTACCCTTGTCACTCATCGATTACGGTCATCCCGGCCTCCATCACCATACAAACGTCTTTTCGACCTCCGTCGCCTGCTGGCTACAGTCCTTCCGACTTCCGTCGCTCGCTGACTTTGGTCATTTCGACCCCCTTTGTCAGACAATGACCTTCACGACCTCCATTGCTCGTCGACTACGATCTTTCAACCTTCGTTGCCTGCCAATTATGACCCCTCAGACCAAACAAGCAAATCAATATTTGTTCTCCCAATTTCCACCGTGAAATGCACTCTATATGATGTATAGTTGCTACATCAAACCAAAGCCTCCCCCCCAAGGAAGGTCCTCATTTGTAATTGATTGCAAACGCTAGATGATTTCATTTAAACTGGATCAGGCACCGTGGTTTTTTCCCCTTTTTAGGAGTTTCCACGTAAAAACTCTAGTGTCTCTTATGAACGTTACACCCTCTCTTTTATCTGCTTGTGTGCTGGATCTTTGTTCAAAGCTAAGACGTTAAATTTTATATTTCTCTACCGCGACAAATATTCCAGGACGCAACAAAGCTGAAGGTCAATTCTTTCTGACTCTTCATAAACATGCTAATTTCTAATAATATTACAATAACATTTAAGTGTGATTTGAATTTCACTTGAATATAATTCAAACCTTATGTGAACTTACATCTTTCGAGATACACTAAGGCCACATTTATGATAGTTTTTTTTTTACTGTTTTTTAAAATAATTTTTTAATAAAAAAATTAAAAGTTTTGTACTAGAAGACTGCTTCAGAAGCAGTAAGAAAGTCGCCCCAAACGAAGCCTAAATAGGTAGTTTGCAGTTAAAAATGAGATTTTTTTATTGAAATAAAGAAATAAAGAAATAAATAAATAAATATATTTATATTTAAGTAATACGAGGCTTAATTTTCTAATAATAACTATTTTGAGACATCGGATCAAAATTTTATTTGGGAGAATTTTTTTATTATTTTTAAAATAATTTTTAAACAAAAATTTTAATTGAAAAAAATTATTTCAAACAAAAATTAAAATTTCAAAAAAAAGTTGTATCAGCAAAAAGGTGATTATTTGGGGACCCTTTTTGTTTTGCCTTGCATTTCCTTTGTGCTTCTTCAGTCGTCCGAATCCTATTCTGCATGCAGCCCTTCGTTTTCCTCCTCCTGTAGGACAAAACCATGGAGGAAGACAATCCACCAACGCACACCAAGATTTCCCGATCCCTTTCTCCTCGTCGGCAAGTCGCGGCGTCCTTATTAGAAGGTAGGACGGGGACTCACTCCGGCGGCAGTGCTGTTCTCACCCTAGATTCGGACTCCGCCTCCACCGGTACTGGGGACCTCGATTCTTTGCCGGGCAGCAAGGATCGAGTTTATGACTCTTCCGCTGTGTCCACTGGAGAAATAGAAGCTGTCGACTCAGATCTCAGTCAATCGAGTTCGTCGCCTAGCGGCGATGTGTCGGCATCAAAATCTACTGAACCCTTTATTTCTCCCATTTCTTCTCTGGTAGATGACGAGCCGGTTCATTTGACCTTTCACTCCATTGTTTCCGATGACAAAGGTCGCTCTCTCAGCGAGCCAGAGTTAGGGTTGGATAACGCTAATTTAATACCAGAGCTGGAATCATCCGCAGGAGTCACTGTAATGTCCTCGAGCCTATCTCCGTCTCAGTCACCGGAACTCTGGCCATCGCACACGCTTGTCTCTTGTGATGAACGGAACCATTTTTCCGAACCGGGCGATCATCCCATTGCTTCCTCTTCCTCCGAGTTGACTCTGGATGTGTCGGGCTCGGAATCCTTCCCCCCCAGGGCTCCACCTATTGCAACGCCGACTGCCCACCATAGCCCACGTCAATTCGATCATATTTTTTCCCTAGTCAGCAAGGAATCGCGCGGTTCTCCTCTTGGATCTCCGAGAAGAGCTTTGACACAGCCTTTGATGCCCGAAGTACCCCCGAAGCTCGCGCGTCTGCTTGACTTAGCGATCAGTGGCGATACTGTCTGCCTGGAGGATCTTAAGGGCGTTGTTTCTAAGGAAAGAGGTGACTCGAGATCGGTTGTTGACGCGCTTCTTGCGACGATGGGCGGTGTCGACGGTTTCGATGAGAGCACTGGTAGAAATTCTGGTGATCCTCCTAGCATAATGCTCAGTTCCCAAGCAGCCATCGTGGCTGCAAAACTCATCCCCTGGCTTCCTTCTGAAGGGGATTCGAGGACCTCTGAATCTCCAAGATCTAGAATGGTTAGGGGGTTGCTTGCCATCTTGGATGCATGCACTCGAAACCGTGCAATGTGCTCCAGCTGTGGCCTGCTCTCAGCTCTCCTAGAGTCTGTAGAGCGGGTTTTTGAGTTTGATAATTTTTCTTGGGGTGGTGCGTCATTATGCCAATGCATTCAATTAATAGCAGGACATTCTGTTACTGTTGCTGATCTGAATCGATGGCTTGGTTTGGTTAAGAAAACTCTTAACACTGAGTGGGCGGCTCGGTTGATGCTTACATTAGAGAATGCCATGCTTAGTAAAGAAATGAGAGGTCCAGCATGTTCATTTGAATTTGATGGTGAGAGCTCTGGTTTGCTTGGGCCTGGAGAGAGCCGGTGGCCTTTCTGCAATGGATTTGCATTTGCTACTTGGATTTATATCGAGTCATTTGCTGATACCTTGAACACTGCAGCAGCTGCTGCTGCCATCGCTGCTGCTGCTGCTGCAAAGTCTGGCAAGTCTTCTGCCATGTCTGCAGCGGCTGCAGCAACTGCCCTTGCTGGTGAAGGGACAACCCATATGCCTAGACTATTTAGTTTCATTTCATCAGATAACCTTGGTTTTGAGGCTTACTTCCACGGCCAATTCTTGGTGGTGGAGAGTGGTGGTGGGAGGGGAAGGAAGGCTTCTTTACATTTCACGCATGCTTTTAAGCCCAGGTGCTGGTATTTTATTGGCCTGGAGCACAGTAGCAAGCAGGGCTTGATGGGTAAATCAGAAAGTGAATTGAGACTGTATGTGGATGGCCACATGTATGAAAGCCGCCCATTTGAGCTCACAAGAATATCAAAATCTCTGGCTTTTTCATGCATTGGGACAAATCCACCTCCCACAATGGCTGGTTTGCAGCAACGACGGCGTCAATGTCCTTTATTTGCGGAGGTTGGCCCAATTTATATATTCAAAGAACCCATCGGGCCAGATATAATGCTTCGATTGGCTTCTAGGGGAGGAAATGCTTTGCCTTGTTTTGGAAATGGTGTAGGATCACATTGGATGGAAACGAATGCGTCTGTGAGAAATCTGGCTGAAGAGAGCTTGACGCTTGATGTTGCTATGGAAGGAAGCTTGCATCTTCTCTACCATCCCAGTTTACTCAGTGGTCGGTTCTGCCCAGATGCTTCACCTACTGGTGCAGCAGGTTGGTTTGTTTAGGATTTCTTTTATTAATTAACATTTTAAATTTGTCAATCACTAATGTCAGAAAAACATTGTCGCATTATGTCATTCATAACTTGCCAAGCTTTAGAAAAACTTTTGACAAAATTGAGTATGAATAAATTGAAAATAAATAATGATTTTTTAAAAACTTTTGAAAAAAGAACCTATAAGAGAATTCCTAGCGGTTTAGTTTAAGAGCTGACGTTCACTTAACTAAATAATGTTTGTGGAGCTTGAAGAAGGATGCCTAATGAGCAAGAGCTTGAGAGAGTGCATTGCAAGTTAGATATTCAGGAATGATGAAGTATCACAAATATTTTTAACCCAACGCATCAATGACATTTATAGAGCAAAATTTGAGATTGATATTCGCCAAAGTAGATGGAAAAATATTTCTGAACATAGTTTCCAAGTGTTTTCAAACTTTGGTCACCTTAGCTATATTTTATATGAGCATCCACGAGAGAATTGTCATAGGGCCTGTTTTCTTTTGGGTTTCACATTGACAGGTGGAAAAATCAAATCCTATATCCATATATTTGGTTATTTGACATCATAATGCTATGATCCGGAAGATAAATAATTAGAATTCTTTTCGAGGTAATCTTAATTTGAAGAAGGCTATGCAATCAACTCTGGAATCAAGCTCATTGTCACACCTAACAACGTCCCCTTTGTGTTGTCCTTTGATGAAGCTCTTTTGTGTGCTCTAAAGCCTTCTGGTTTTAAGTGGTCCTCATATAATCATTTCCCCTTATTCTTTTAGCAAGACTGTTCCACCTTAACATGAGAAATTAGTTACTTTTCAAGGCAAGCTAGCACTTATTTTCATTGAAGAAGAGACTTTAGAGCATTCCCATCCAATGTAGACTTCTCTAGATTCATGTCAGACTTATATTTGGTTGGAGACTTCTCAACTAGGCTAATCGATCATTATCATATCATTATAATATTATCATTAGAAGTATATTACACCCAACTCTTTTCATGATGATCTTACTATTAGGGATGTCAAACCGGGTCGGGTTCGGGTCCGACCCGAACTTAACCCGACCTGAATCTGGTCAACCCAAACATGAGCCAATAACCCATTTTAATTTTAAAAAAGTATTTTTTATTAACTTTTTAACCATAAAATTTAGGTTAATTGATAAAAAATGAGAACATTGTACAAAAAAAAAAAAAGGAAAAAAGAAAAAAAAAGGAACAAATATTAAACAGGTCTTTTTCCGATCAAAATTGGGTTGTTGGGTCAATCCAAACTTGATCCGTTTAATAAACGGGTCGGGATGCACGATCGGAACCCTACTTATTTATTAAACTGGTCAAACTGAACCTAGATAGGCTAAGGTTCAATCTCAACCGAGCACTCCAATGCTTATAATTTCACACCTTTTATTTTCTCGAGTTCCTATTTTAAGGATTACTTGCATATGTTTATAAGTTTTACTTCCTTCAATGGATCATCATTCAATGTCTTGAAAATTGTGCCGAGTACACTAGAGTGTTGATAATTTATTGAAAGGGTTCCTAAAAAAAGTCGTAATGCTTATATTTCATATCGATTAAAGAGTTATGGGTGATTTATTTAAAATTTTGGAAATATGAAGTGCAAATTCTATATGGAATATTGTTAGAACTTCCGGGTGCCTTCTTATAAACTTTGTTATTGTGGTTTTCAAGTGTATATAAATAGGGGTGACAAAAATTGACCCGAATTGCGAACCTGATCTGAGAATTTCAAATTTGGGTTGACTCATTTAACAAACGGGTCATATTTTGGTCTGAAAATTTGATCCGTTTAATAAATGATTATTCGTAGATTCATGGTCAATCTCTTGGTTGAGTGTTATAATGTGAGAATTATTGATTTTCATCATGTTCTAAATTCTAATCATTAGGACCTTGTCACCCAAAGAACTTATTACATGGATGGTTCCCCAATGAGTATGCTTACATTAACTTTTTCATTTGAATATTGTGTGGAATATCTTATTGCTCTACTATGAATTGTTTTCCCTAATTTACAGATTTACTTTTTTGATCAATCCATTTTGTACTTGGTTCAAGTTTTGGCAAATCGATATAGATTGATGTTGCCACTATTTGTCTGCCGTTAATGGCTAGGATTCTGGTTAGAAATAAATTTAATTTGGTTATATATCTAATAGCTATTCTCAGAAGGTTGAGTTTGAAAACCTCGCCCTACAAAATATTTGGTCACAACTTCTCAGGATGATTTAGGGCACACCTAGAGTTGTAAAACCTAATAATCGTAGCAGTGAGAATCCATAATATAAAATAATCAAATATTCCAATGCAATGGTGGCAGTTTCATCTTCTGCTAATATGGCCTATACTCAAAACTTGAAATATATTTTGGATTCTGTTTTATAATAAGTGCCTTTTGGAGTTGCTATCCCAATCTTTACCTATACTCACATGATAAGTGATTATGTCCCTTATGGGGTTATTGCTTATGCTGTTCTATTTGTGTAAGGAGGTGCTTACCGAAATTTAGAAAAAGCATTGGCTGAAATCTGATTTCAGTAATTTCAGAAAACCAACAACAAGAAAATCAGGAATAAAACACACGAACTCTTTTTTTATTGAAAGTTTTATGAAAGAAAAGACAAGATACAAATGGATCTTCAATTGGAGAGGAAGATCTAGCTCTCACAAATTTATAGCCGCCGGCTAGAGCCCAAACACTTTAAGAACAATCTAATTTCAGCCAAGGTTTAAAATTGCGTAAATAAGCCTCGAGTCATTTTTCGTCCGTGAGGCAAGGCGTAATCCTCACGGACGCAGAATTGTTTAAATGAGAATTTAAGGGTTTTAGCAGGTAAATAATAGCAAGTTTTTATCATACAATAAAAACAACAAAATGACAAGTGGAATTAGTGGAAATTAAGAAAAAAGATGCAATAAAATCATGTTCCAAAGTACAAAACCATAAAATTATAGCCTATCAAAACTCCCAAAGTACAAATAAGAAGGAACATATATAATCCAATCATGTCTCATCATTAAATGGTTCTTCCAGGGAATCTTCTTCTCCAATTGTATCTATGAATGCCATATATTCATCATCTTCAATGTGACTCACTTTTCTCTTCCTTGTTCAATAAAAATGATCATTATCATGTTACTTGCTCACTTGATATAAATATAATGTAATATCATATAAGAAGTTATGGAATACCTTTAATTGGATGTTGTGCTGCAGAGTTAGTGGATGTGCGTGGTGTGGTAGTGGATGTGCCCACTTGTTCTTACTCCTCCCTTCACCACTTTATCACAAAAATTACATTTTAAATAAACATACGTCTTCTCGCCGCCTCCTACATCAACTTGTACACTGTACTTCCAAGAAGAATGACGCCTCAATGATGTATTAGACTTCTCCTCGCCCCTTACCATATTTTCTAAAGCACAAATGCAAAATAAAACAAAAAATCTCAAAAAAATTAAAACCATAGATTTTCTTTCATTTGAAAAATCTTTTGTTGAAATTAAAAAAATACCTAAAATCGTTTGTGGACTTCTCCTAGAGGGCGGCCGGACACTTCAAGCTCGCCGGAGTGAGGCAGCGCCGGCAGGAAGGGAGCCCGAGCGGACGTGCGGAAAGGGAGGCCGAGCGGACGTGCGGGTTTTTTTGTCTGCTTGGTTTCGGGTAGGCTGTTTGAAAGGGGAGGAAGAAGCTTATTTCACTTAAGTGTGTGGGTCCCGATTTTTAGAGGCGTGCGCCTCACACGGAATTGCGCAATTCCGCCTTGAGGCGCGCCTCATAGTGGAAGAGGCGTATGCCTCATGAGGAACCAGAATTGCTTAGGCAATGAGGCGATTTTGCTCAGAATTGCGCAGAGTCGTGCCTCTGATTACGCAATTTTAAACTATGATTTCAGCAAACAAAACCTATCCCTAACCCTAGGAAAAGCGCCTATTTAAAGCAAACAATAAACAGTAAATACCCAAACAGCCTTCCCCCATTTCCCTCATATTTCCTTGATTATTTTCATCCCAAATCAGCTCTCAAATTAGCACGTAAATATGTCGTTTTCAATTAGGAAACATTTCCTAATTAATCTCCTCCAAATAAGCCCTATTCAATTAGAAAATATTTCATAATTAATCTCCTCCAAATCTGCCCCAAATTTTCAATTAGGAAACAACTCTTAGTTAATCCCCTTTGATTAAGAACCTTCCTAAACAACTCCCTCTTGATTAGGAAACTTCTTAATTCCCTCACAATCAAATCAGCTGGTCCATCACTTTGATTCCAGGAAGATGGGTGATCTTAACGCTCTCTTTTTATTGCCTATGATGTTAGCATTTCAAGTAAAAAGGAGTTTGTGGACAAGAAGTTTGGCCTTCTATATATTCAGAGATGCATAAATAGTAAGCAAGTATAAAGTCACTCTTCAAAATATATCAGGCTCAAAGTTTGACGATTCTAATATATCCTTTTTTTCTCTTATGTAGGCCTGATCGTTTTATTTATTTTTAGTTTTTCATTTTATCTAGTATTGATTTATTATTGCTTCTTGCTGTTTTCTTTTCATTGAATGATAATATATCATTTTACTTAAAAAATAAAAATAAAAACTGCATAAATGAAAATAGTTCACATCTGACATTTGTCGCACAAGCTCTTTCCTGTCCCTCAGCTCTTGACTGCAAGTGGCTTTGCCATCCAGCATTAGGCTCGCACATTCTACTCACATCACCACATGCATTTCTTCTCGCTTGTGTTTGCTTCTCCATAACTCAAAAATTTCTCCTCATCTCGGGCTGTGTGCACAATATACTCAATTTTTCTTTGGAATGAACGCCTCATGGTGTTAGCATCTCGTTTGTCTTGCACTTAGTCTTGCTCTTAGTTTGGGATTTTGAGCTTGGTTCTTCCTGTAGTTAGGATGGTCCTCTTATGGCCTTCTAACTTTTTCGAGCTTTGGACATATGTCCTTTCTCTCACTTTTGACTTTGTGCTCAATCACTTCCTTTGGTTTTTGGATGGTACTATTAATACTTTTCTAACTTTCTATTAGAAGCTTTCTTCTATCATCTTTCTTTCTTTGTTGTTATGTTTTCAACATATGACACCTCTTTCTTCTTGGACATTGGTTGCTATTATGGTTTTGGTTGAATCAACAATTCGATCTCTATCGCTGCCACCTGTTTTGACGATCCTATTATGTTAATGACTATTCGATGTAAACGCTAAAATTATTTACCCATTTAACTCTTCTGGGGAGCTACTTATAATCCTATTTTGGTTGCATTCCCTCTGTTTCGTCTACATTGCTTAAGCCAATCCATTTTATATGCCATGTGTTATATATCTGATAGATCTGTGCAACTGGGTACCACAACTGTCTTTATGGGCCCTTTATATCCAAAGTCTTGGTTGAATTGGACATTACTTTTCTATTTGAAAAGGGTGTGCCGATTGTCTCTTCTTCGTATGGACATTGAAAAAGGCTTGAATTTAAATGCATCCCGTTTTATTGCTTTTTTTAATTTTAATTATTTAGTTATTTTAAATACATCCCGTTTTATTGCTTATACTGCATAAGTTTTGGGCATAGGTTTTCTTAATATTTCAAGATGCATCCTGATATGAGAAAATCTAATCATCTGTTGCTAGAGGAATAATCTAATGTTTAAAATCAACCACGTACCACTATGGTGCTGTTGCTCCTTCATGAGATTAGGCCTGCACTTTAGACTCGGGACTATTTTTAGACTCTCCTTTGGAGTTAGACTCTTGTGCATACCCTTGCTAGTCCCATAGAGTTGATCAGTGCACCATATGCAAGTAATATCATTGATACTGAGTTGCCTATTCTTGAAGTACGTTATCTCCTGCCAATTAGTGAAGACATCAATGGTTATGATTATCAGCACCTTGATTTAGATGGGAGCATTCAGAGTGTTACTACTTTGGTATGTAGGAGGTTTTAAATCTTATTTACCAGATGATGCAGAAACTGGAAAAAAAAAATTATTGACATTGTTATATTCACTAGGTCTCAAGCAAGACTCAAAATTAGTGTCTTTTGTAGTTTTCACGGTCCGTCTGATTTTCATCCTTATCCATCATAATTTGTTTATATTGCCTTAGTTATTTTCCTTTTTTTTTTTCCTAGCAATTCTTGATAATTGTTTTTGTTGTACTCATATCATTTTTCTAGTTAATAAATTATGCTTTTAAAAAAATTGCGATAAGGATTAAGAAAAGTTGGCTTAGTTTGAATAAAGATTGAAAATGACATGATAATCATCCAATAGAATTATTTCAATACATTGTTCTAATTTTTCAGGTATACACCGAAGACCTGCTGAAGTTCTCGGTCAAGTTCATGTTGCAACTCGAGTTCGCATATATGAATCTTTATGGGCTCTTGCTTATGGTGGTCCAATGGCTTTACTTCCACTGACCATAAGCCATGTGAAGATGGATAGCCTTGATCCCATCCTTGGTGACTTTTCTTTATCTCTTGGATGTGCTTCAATTTCAGCCTCCATACTAAGAATTATCACCATTGCCATCCAACATACTGGAAACAGGGAGGAAATATGTCGTAGTTGGGCGCCAGAGATCTTGTTGAGAATTCTCTATCATCTACTGCAATCTATTTCTGTTTTGGAACTTAGGAAGCAAAATGTGCTTTATGATGAAGAACTCCTTGCTGCTGTTATATGTCTCTGTCAGGCTGACAAAAATAATCATTCGCTAAAGGTGCAACTTTTTAGTACTCTCCTCTTGGATTTGAAACCATGGAGCTTGTGCAAATATGGCTTACAAAAAAAGCTTCTATCATCACTTGCAGACATGGTGTTTATTGAGTCTTTAGCAATGCGTGATGCCAATGCCCTACAACTTCTTCTTGATGGATGCAGACGATGCTATTGGGTGGTCCCTGAAGTGGAAATGTTTGACTCATTTCCTAATAATCTAGAAACTAGGCATGCTGGCGAAGTTAATCTACTCGTAGATGAGCTTATGGTAGTCATTGAACTTTTGATTGGGGCTGCACCATCCTCAATGGCTACTGCTGATATGAGATGTTTAATCAGCTTTCTAATTGAATGTCCACAATCAAATCAGGTATTGTGTTAATCATTTCCGAATTTGTTCTTTTGGTTTGCAGTTATTTGTTTATGCTATTTGATGTTATTTTTTTGTAATGTTTAGAAAGCAATTGATGCAAGATGACTCTTGATTAGAGTTTCCTAATACAACTAATATGATGCGTAGTATGATTTACACAAATGAAATTAGAAATTCACTGATCACAATCACTAATTAATTCAACAACTTGCATTCGTTCTATGAAATATTCAATATTAGAAATATAACCAAACTGGCAATAACATGGTCAAAATAATTTAAGAGATTTAATGAAGAATTGGAAGCACATAATGTCAAGAAGTTGTTGAATTTAATTTGCATAAATTCGATTTTCGACATGCCGTTCTCTGATCGAAGTCAAAATATCTTATTAAGTCAACATTAACATTTTCAAATAATAGTGCAAGGAATGAAATTATTGAAGTAAGAAAGAAATTAGGCTTGATGCGGGTACAAGGAGATGGCTTTCCCAAAACATTTGCTCAAACTCTCTCATTACTTTCTTAGTACACCCAACATTTTCAGAATGAGCTTCGTGTCTGTGCCAGGAGTGAAAAAGAAAAATGAAAAAGGGGAGTAATCATTTTATCTTCAGCACACCCAAGAACCTGAGTATGATTTATGGACCAATGAAGCACAAATTGGTGAGAATAAGGGTTCATTTGATGCAGCTGAAGTTGGTTGCAAAAGCTGCTATAGAATTAATATGGAGAAAGTATTTGATGAGGACATCGCTCAGAGATTCAGACATATGTACCGGCGACGGAATCGTAGATCGGCGGCTACGATTCAACGTCTTTACTTTTGACGCTTTATGTTTTATCTTGTCTTGTCGTATGCATTTTGTTTTATTTAGTTTTGTTGTTTTTCGATTTTACCCCTTTGGGTAGTGTTTGTCATTGTAGCCTGGAGGGCAAGTTTGTACTTTTTTTTTTTCATGTTAGAGGCCTATATATAGCGGCCCTATGTGTTGTAATGAGATGATGAATGTTCTTGTGTTTTTTCTTCTTTTTGTGTGATCACTAGAGAGAAGGGAGAGAGCTCGAGGTGAGCAAGTGCAAGGCCCACCAGTCGTTGGAAGAGTCCGCGGCTCGTGGTAATTTCTTATTTTATATTTTTATTTGTGTTTCCCCCATCCTCCTTCCCTTCTCCACACGCCATCCCCTTCCAAGTCCACCTCCACCGGTTGCTTAATCTCTCCCACCCACTTCATCCTCTAGCTCCACCACCTCAAGTCCAACCACCATCCAAACCCACCTCAACCCGACGGCAAATCCCCCTTCCCCACTTTGACCGCCGGCCACATACCCATTAATCAAGCCATTATGATGATTTCAATCATCATAATGACTCCCTAATTTAGATCTAGCATTAAAGGAAGAAATTATTTGAATTTTGAAATTCAAAATTTGAAATTCAAAACTTTTCTTATTTGCGAAATCTAAAAAAGGGAAGTTTTCAAAATTTGAATCTATTCGAAATTTAATTTTGGAAGATTCATTATTTTCCCACCTAGTTGTCATATCTTGTTTGGAAAGAGCTTAACTCCCCCATAATCCCCTTCCCCCTCTCTCTCCATGCCGCCGGCCCCATCTATGGCTTCCCCCCATTAATCCTCAATCAACGCCTTAATTACAATTAATTTGAAATCAAATTTCAAATTATTTCCCTCCAAATTTAATCAAAATCTGAGATTAATTTTAGATTTAGATTAAACCACACCCCCACCCTAACCTAACCTAAGCTCTTTCAAAACCTAGCCTCCTCCCCACCTCTCCAAGCCGTCCCCACCTCTCTCCCTCCTATTCAAGCCACCGGCCTCCCTCTCTACCACCCTTTTCTCTCTTTTTGTCTTCCTCCTTGTGTTCTCTCCTCCTCATGCTTATGGTGCATGGCCGATTCTGAGGTCGATCACGGCTTCGCTTACAACGATCGAGGGGAAATCGACATCCTCCTCTCCCCCTTCTACGAGCCTGACTGGGAATACGACGAAATGGTGGAAAGATACGTTAAGCACATCCTCTACTGCTTAGTGGAGACGATCGATCTCCAAAAACCTAAGACGCCTTGGCTTCTCATTGGGAGATCTACCCCTTCTCAGTTCGTGTCTACCTCTCCATCGACAAAGACCTTCGGTACCATCTTCCTAGTGGCAGTTTCTCTCATCGTATGCTTTGTCTTCATCCGCTAAAGCTTAAGAGTGATTGTGTGAGTAGGAACTCGAAGTGACCATGTCTTGATGTTACGCAGTGGATTCTTGATTACTTGCTATTAGTACTATTTAATTTTTGTTGTTATTGCAACGGTCTTGCTAACCTCTTGTAACGGCTTACCATTATCTAATCTTCCAACGAAAAGTTCTAAGAATTTAACTTGATTGAAGCATGAGTTACTAATTAGCAATGCGCAAATTCAATCTTTATTGTAACAATCCCAAAGCAACTCTTCGCATGTTTGTTTTACATCAGTATTTTTTTTTAAATCATTGTGGATGATATAATTTTTTTCTCTTTTGAAGGAGTCTGACAATAGCTTTCATATATCTACCTCATTCTAGCATATTTGAATGTAAAAATTTGCCTCCTACCACATAAATATTTGAAAAACAATGAATTAGCTATATCCAAATAAGATTGTGCTTACTGAATGAAAAGTGAAGTAACGAGACTGACGCCCCAAATGAACCCTAAATTTATAGACTGTGATACTAATCTCAACTATCTTATTGCCTGAAGGAATGGGATGAGGTCATGCACGAAACATCCAATTTGTAATTTCATGACTTAAAAGCTTTCACTTGATTTCATACTTTGCCACCTCTCTTAATGAAATATAAAATCGAAACAATGCTCAAGAAGCTCTTATAATTCTTGAGTTGAAAAATTTACTAAAAAATTCATGCTTTGGATAAAATGGTGTGTGAGAAGTTTATGAACCTCAAAAAAAAAAAAAAAAAAAAAAAAAAAAAAAATTCAATTGCATACAAGTGGATCTTTATAGTCAAATATAAAGTTGGTGAGAGCACAGATAAATTTAAAGCCATTATTCTTGCAACGGCTACACAAATCATATGGTATTGACTACCAAGAAATTTTCTTTCGCATTGCTAAACTCAGCACAATTTGAGTTTTGCACTCTTTGTGGCAAATTTTGATCGGCCCTTCACATTTAATTGACAAGAACAATGCTTTTCATAATGGGACCTTGAGGAGGAGTTTCATATGGAGATCCCCTTTGGATTGGAAAATCAGTGGAACAACGGTAAGGTATGCAGCTATGTTGCACCGATACGGATACGGTGACACGGATACGATACGATATGGATACGGGACACGTCAATTCTTAAAAATACAGGATACGGGTACGGCGCGGACACGGCGTTATAATTTATAAATCATACATAAAAATTAAGAAAGCAATCAAAACATAATATTTGAAATTATAAAAAAAATGGCAACAACATCATTTGTAGCATTATAACTTATAATATCAAAATATAAGTATTAAATGTCTAGTACAACAACAAAAGCATAAACATAAATTATCTAGCACATGAAGTTTCAACTATTCAATAGAATGGAATGATATAATTATCTTCTTCATTGGTTTGTCTTTGAACTTTCATATCATCTTCAATAAATATCATAGCTTCTAATTCAGGCTCATCAAGTGAAAGATTAATAATTTTTAATATTTTCATATGATCAAGAGACTCAAATCCATCTCGAAAATGAGAAAATCTTGCTCGCAACCGCGGAAGTAAATACGACACGTCTTTTTTTTTTTTTTTCGGATTTTTTTTGTTTTTCAACGGACACGCGTATCGGATACGCGTGTCCTTTTGAAATTAAATAGTATTTTAATTGGATACGGCTTTGGCGTATCCGACACGTATCGGTGGAGTATCGGGGGCGTATCCGTGTATCGGTGTATCGGATACAACACGCCTTCATAAATAGGTGTATCGGTGCAACATAGGTATGCAGACTCCAAAATTCTTTATATGGCCTCAAATAGTCCCCTTGTGCCTAGTTGGTCAATTTATTTGAATATTTTGAAAGTGTGGGTGCACTCAATCTCAAGTTAATCACACTCTTTTTGTCAAGTGATCAGTGATCACCTAAGGGGGAAAAAATGTGATTTTGTTTATATGTAGATGATATTGTATTGACAAGTGATTTTGGTAAAGAGCTCACTGGATTAAGAGATTTTCGAGCAAGAAAGTTTGAGTTAAAAGATTTTGGAAATCTAAAATCCTTTCTTGGTATGGAATTGATATGATCAAAATAACGTGTTTTTATTTTTCATAGTATATTTTTGATCTATATTAAGACATAAAAAGTTTTGGATGTAAGCTGCCAAAAACTTTGGTGTGCATGGAAGTGGGGTGGGGGGTGTGGAAGCGGGGTGGGCTTGGGGATCACCATTGACAATATACTTGTTGCTAAAGGTAGTTATCAACATTTGTAGGTAAACTCATCCGCCTCTGTCACTTAATCCGGTATTTGGTTCCCATTTAGTGTTGTGAGTTAATACATGAACAATCTTACCAAATACCACACAAAATCTATTAACTATGCTTAAAACTATCTCAAATGATACCAGGGAATGGCCTATTATATAAAATGTCTTCTAATAAGGAAATAAAAAAATTCATAGATGTTGATGCAATGGACCAAATATCCACTTCTTACTGTATTACTTATGCATGAGAAAACTTGGTTACAAAAAGAAAAAAATCTTATATGGTGTTAAGGAGCAGTTTTGAATAAATGGTGCTGGCACTTGGCATTTGGCATTTGTGAAGGAATGTGGTTAAAGATATTATTAAAAGAACTAAACTATCAATCGAAAACTTTTTTAAAAGTGTACTGTAACAATTAGACTGCTATTAAATACATTGAGATAGTTCTACGTTTCATCACAAAACATTTTAAAATAAATTAGCCCAACTAAATTATGTTTCAATAAACTCTCAAATTACTTGTATAGCATCAAGAATGGTTTACCCATTATGATTTTTGATTTTCCAATCAGCAACTTAGGCATGATTAATATAGACAACCTAGTTTGAGATAGTATTGAAATAATCCTGAATTTGTGGCCTACACTTTTTTATTTGTTGCTGCCCAACAGTTCGTTAACAACAACTTTCCATCTACAACAATTCAATAATTTTTGGGCAACAATTTTAAATCTATAACAAACAAATAATACTTGAACAATATATTGTGTATTAATTATGAATTTTAGAGTTGAAGATCGGCTTTCTGATTTACTTCTTTCCTTGATAAATTTCTCTACCTTTTAATGTGCAACTTTTCATCTTTTTTTTTTTCCCGTCATAAAACAAGTGAATAAATCTCAATAGTAAAATATCTCATTTTGTACTATCCTCTCTTCTCATTCTAATTTCCAATCTTAATCCTGATACTTTGTAATTGTTTATTTTCTTCACTCAAGAAGAAGGGATTTACCGAGCTTATCAATAATAATAAAACTTTACACTGGTCATTTCTTCTAGTCTGCTGCTGTCTTTATCATGTTCTCTTCATCTAGTGTTATTTATAATGAAAATGAATTGTATTGTCTTCTTTAATAACTTCCAAAGCACAGATGAAAATGTTATTTGGTCGTCATTTGTTATTTTCTTTGTGGCTTGATAGAAGTTTAACTTGTTATATCTGTTGGTGTTCTAGCGAAGCATCTTTTCTGAGTAAAGTTGAGCCTAAGCCCTTCTCATTTACCATACCAAGGTTCCACCTTTTTTTTTCTAAGTAGGATACTATTGCTTAAAAGACTTGGTTAGAAAATATTAGGAATGACAGTTCTTTATTAGATTTAAACGAGAATTTGACTTTTAATAGGACACAATGGAGAAAAAAGATTCATGTAGCCGACCCCACGTAGTGGGATAAAGGCTTGATGTTGTTGTTGTTGTTGTAGGATACTATTGCTTAAGCATTTTGCTATTTAGATCCTGGAACATTATTGTCTTAGTACTACTGTTTGCTGATTTGCACTTTTTCCTGTGTGTAATGCTTGAAGCTGTAATTGTTCTATGGTAAGTTTTTACACTATATGCATTGAGTTTGTTGAGACATATACCTGGGTTATGATATGAAGTATTTTACATATCTTCTCTTGATAGTATGTATATGGATGCGAAAGAAAAAAGAATAAAAACATCTAAATTGTTGGATGTTTAATGGTCTCTTACATTAGATTTTTTTATCTTAATTTTTTTTTTTACTTTTCTGCAGGTTGTAAGAGTGTTGCATCTTATATATAGATTGGTTGTGCAGCCAAACTCTGCTAGGGCGGATGCATATGCACAATCATTTATTTCTTGTGGAGGTATAGATGCCTTTATTTTTCTTCTACAGAGAGAAACAAAGATTAAAGATGATGATAAACTTCCAGATAAATCAAGCTTTCAAAACGCCGATAAGGCCTCTGTCCAATCTGCTTTTGAGAAAGGTGGAGGCGAAGAGAGCCTTGAAAAACCAGTGATTGATTATGATAAACTTGATTCATTGAAGCAGAAGGAAACGGACTTGCATGAAAAGCACATTCATCGTGGTTTGAATAGTTACGGCAATGATATTAAGTGTCCCCTTGAAACAAATATAGAAGGCTCAAGGACATCTGAGCGTCAGATATCTAACGCAATACGCAGCAATAGTTTGTCAGTAACTTCTGAAAGTGTTTTTATATTTAATTCACATAACATTGACAATGGGGATGGTATTGTTGTTGGAATAATCAAGCTTTTGGGTGCAATTGTCTCATCTGGTTATTTGAAAATTGAACAGAGTCATATCCTTTCAAATTTACCCGACAAAACACAAAGTAGTGGATTAGGCAGTGTAGTATCTGGTGACATGATCTCTCTTTTATTATTTGCGTTTCATAAGGCTTTTCAAGCAGCACCATTCAGGCTTATGACGAACAATACCTACGTGGCCTTGCTATCTGCCGTGGTAAGGTTACAAATATTTATATTTTCATAGTTCTGCGTAGGGTCCTTTCAAATTGAATTTCTTTTAGTTACTTCATGCTTATTTAATTCAATATATAAATTCCTTGCTACGATTATTTTACAGTTTGATGTTTTATCTGTGGTAAAGCTTGTACTGCAATATTATATTTTGTTCTGTTGTGATGTCCCCGCCTATTTATCTGTACTGTGCCCATCTAGAGCTAGCTTCATTCCTTTATTCAAGTGTCATCTATGAATTGCGTCAGGACCAAATTTAAATAGGGAATATCCTTTGCCTATGGTTTTACTAGCACGCACCAGCAATGGGGTTAAAAAACCTTTGAGCATGCACTTTTTGTTTTATTGGACCATAGTTTCACATACTTCGTTGTAAAATTTTTTTCCATTTTTTTCGATTTAGTAGAAGCATCCAAGTTCGGAATTATTAAATGTTCTCAGCCATCGTTTGTCATCTTATCATAGTTTCACTTTTTTTTTTAACAACTTTTTAATGCTTTTTTTTTCTTAAGTTCCCTGAAATGATAAACCTTTAAGGTCATTTCTTTGTCATTTCTTTTTCCTGGTTCTTGCATATTTGATCTTGTTATTGAGTATTTATCCATCTTTGTTTGAGAATTTACTTTTTCGTACTCTTCATTATTCTCTTTTGGATAATAAATCTTTTTCAGCTTAACACTGTCTTTAATATATTGCCTTCTTTTATTTGGTGTTTGTTGTTATGTTTAGTGTTCGTGACAGATTCTTTGCGTAACTTGTCGCACAGAGAAGCTTATATATGCACACATATTGAGGACTTCTTAAATAGTAAATTTGTTAACCTATCCTTTTTCACTTCATCACACGACACAGTTTTTTTAACTTTTTCTTTTGGTTTTTGTGTTCCCTGAGATTATGTGTTTATTCGTTGGTTACATCTTTTGTTTCTCCATCATTCCTCTATATGATCCGCCTTTTTTTTTTAATGATACTTGTTTACTTCTTTGGTAACATTTTACTTGTTCATGTTTCTATTAATTTTTTTTCTGGGCATTCAGTAGTATTTAGATGATATCTGTTACTATCTTCTTCTCCTCTATGCTATTGATATTTGCTGGCTACTTGTACTGTTCTTCATAGCTGCATGGAAAAATTGTGATAAATGCACTTTCATAAATAACTTTCTCAAACATTATGTGACCTTCTTCTCGTTATGATCATGTAAATGCAATGAAAAGTGTGAAGAGATAAATATTTATGAGAAATATGACTAGTCATTTCGGACAAGCCTTGGCTGCTTGTAATGCTGAAGTTGGATAACGTTTAAGCTGACATGACACCGATAGAAACAAGAAAGAGACAAGATTAATTCATAAAACAATGGAAAAGAACACACTCAAATTCCTAAAATTTTCAAACCCTACAAGAAGTCTTGGCAACCAACTAACACTCTTTAAAGCCCAATAAAGATCTAGAGATGGAAAAGAAACAAAAGGAAGAACAGAAAAGAAACAGAAAGTTTAGAAATATATTAAAAAACAAACTATGATGCTGTATGCTTGGAATTGTGTTAATGAATTCCATGGCTGGCTGCTTTATTTAGTTTCTGTTGTAGTAAAACATCTTCACCTGATTTCTGGATGAAGATGGTAACGGAAAACGGCTGGTGAAGGCCTTGGACAGTCTTGGTTCCTGAAATAGAACATTACAAAATCAGTAGATGAATGTTCAGGGCCAAATAAGATGTTAGAAAGGAAGAAACTGGACAATAGAGACCTAATGTAGGCTTGGCGTAATCAAATGACCCTTCCTTTCAACTAGATGTTCTTGGGCTTTCTTGAAACCTGAATGGCTTCCTGGTGTTGGTGTAATCCATGGAGGAGGAGGATGCTTGAATAGTGGTGTTCAAGTTCCCAAAAGCTGGTGGGTTTTTCCTGGAAACCGAGCCTAGAAACAGGGTGAAAAACCTATAGGTAGTGCCACAGATTTGATAGAATTCTGCTGCAAGGTAATCCGACAGTTGGGCCTAAGTGGTTGGAAGTAATCTTTAGTTTTGTACACCAAGATTGCCAGGTGAAAAAGGATGAAGAAGCTTCTGGTATGATTTTGGCGGAATCTTGGATTCCACTACTCCCTCCTTCCTCTCCGAAGATTCAAGAAAATCCACCCCAAGGATAGGAACTCTCTTTCCTCTCTTCAATTTTTAGAAAACTTATCTAAAAACAAAGTCCCCTCTTTCAAAGGTAAAAGGCTATTTATAAGCAAGTTTAAGGCCAAGGAGGCAGGCCACTAATTACCAAACTACCCCTATTTAAAAGATATATATATGGAAATAGGAAATAAAAAAAAGTAACCTATCTAACTAAGAGGTTTTAAAAATACCTAATGACCCAGATGCTGACTACTTGACTATTAGTGATTCTGTTTCCACAATTTTGTTCTGGTGATTTTATTCATTTAAGTGAAAGATCATGCTTCTCTCACACTGGAGATATCATCCACCTTTTTCCATGCATAGAAGACAGTAACTCTAAAACCTTTGAAAGAGGAAAGTTCAAAGATATCTTATGTTTTGGGTTGCATGGAAGGTGGGGTTTTAATGCTGCCAGTGGCCTATGATTGGTGGTGAATGTCTTCCGCTATGAGAGGGTGTAAAGGATGGAAGCGATCCTAATTGTTTACATGGAGAAATCAGAGGACCTGGTTGACCATAGTTTAATGGATGGAAGCATTAATAGCTGATTTGAGGTCACAAATCAAACTGAGCCTGCTAATTGGAATTTGGAACAAGACTGTAGGTAATAGAAAGTTTCATGGAGTTTCACTTACTTTATTGATGTCTGCTTTTTCACAATATGTGGGATGCTTTGATAATTGAGGTCTTGTTTTTTACAGTTCTCTTCTGTTGTGGATAATAAAGACTTACAACCAGAGGAACCTTAGAAAAAAAAAGGCTTGTTTAACGATATCTGATGAAATTTTTGGTAAATATGTTAAAAATTATTGGATTTACTTTGAGGTGAGTGCATGTTCGAAGGCTCTGGTCTAAAATTTAGTTAGGATAACTTCACCCAAAATTTTGTTTGAACTCTACCTTTTATTTGAAAGTTATAGTCATGATTGAAGATATGGTTGAAACATGTGGTTGTCTGTTGGTGGTTTCATTTGAATCAAAATACATATTTACAATGAGAACAGTAAAGTCCTTTTCATTGTTTCATTTATTTCCTATTTCATGTTCATATCTTCAGATTTCATCAAAATAACAAAGCTTAAGTATGTCCAAGGCAACACAATAATGTAAGCTCTTGCATGTTATTTTGTAAGCATGGCCATGCAACCGTGGTTTTTTACTCTATTGTGAAACTTGAATTTTTCAGGCTGCTTAATGCTCTTTTAAATGGTATTATCCAAGAATTCTAAATCACTTTTTCTTCTTTTCATAAGATGAATGTTCCTTCATCTGATGTCGGCCTGAAAATTTATGACTCTGGTCACCGCATTGAACACGTGCAACTTTTGTTGGTGCTTCTCCGTTCACTTCCATATGCATCTAGGGCATTCCAAGTTCGAGCTTTGCAGGTAAGCCCAAGAAGCCTTAATGCCATGCAATCAATCAAGTTTTTAGTAAAAATGGATTTCCTATCCGCCGTGACTGCAGCTTAAAATAAATGCTTCGGAGGATGTACTTTAGTGCCTCTAGGAAGGCAGTTATTACTAGATTTAAGCAAGTGAAACAAGAAAATCATTTTCAGTTTTTTTATTCGTCTTTTGGACTTTTTGTTGTTTCTGGATTTACTGATGTCCGAAGATTCTCTTTAGATCAAAGCCATCATCATAGCTTTATCCCAATTGTTTGGGACCTGGCTTTATTATTATCTAATGTGAAATCCAAAGTCCAATATTCATCGGTAGCTTAAAAAAAAAGACTGAACAAGATCTTCATATCATTTAATCTAGCAAGAAATGTTTTCTTCTTAATTACCATTCTTTTTTTATTAACTAGCTTGCTTGGAGTCCAATTTCTCTTCTTATTCATTAAATAGCAAGGTTTATTTATTGTCCTGTTGTGAATTTCCTTGAGATCATCTCATCTAATATGCATGACGTGAATGATTTCTTCTTGTCTTATACCCAACGCATGCGATATTCATATTGTCAGATTATAATATATAATGTAAATGATTTATTATCAAGCTTCACAAACCTATACTGTGAGAATAGTAAAATCTTAACGTATCCACATCAAAATTTAGTTTCCCCGTCATTATCTTGCATTACTTACCAACCACCTATATTTGGGACTCCTAACACTTCGCATATACATCTTAAAGATGTTTTTCAATTTCCTCTACAAGAGCTTCTTGTACCTTGTTGATGCAACCTTTTTAATTTGAAGACACAGATTGATGTGAAACATATAAGGAAACAGGAATTGTGTGGGAATTAATAATAAGTTGTAAAGCTTTGATAATTGTAATGGGTCGATTCAAGGGGCCGGTGGATTTCAAAGCCAGCAAGGGGGTTTAATGAGGGGATTTTCACGGTGACAGGGAGAGGGAGTTGGCGGGATGGAGAGGGAGTGAGGGAATTTTATTTCCAAGCCTGATTTCAGGTTTTAGGAAATAACTTAAGAGGTGGGGCTTGAGGAAAATTCGGCCAAAGCAGAGATATGGGAGATTTGAAATTATTTCCCAAAAGCTAATGCCGTGAAATGAGTTAGGGAAATAAATTCCAATTCTTTTCTTTAGAGGGGGGCCGGCTTTGTATGGAATAGGGAATTTAATGGATTTTAAATTCCCCAAAATCAGTGAATTGATTTGGGGGATTATAATAGGAATTAAAATTGAGGTGGGAGTAATGAGGTGGTTTAATGCTCTTAGATTTGAATTTAGAATTCAAATGAATTTAAATTAAGAAGGAATTCATGGCATTTAATTCCTAATGTCAATTTGAATTTTGAATTTGAAATTCAAATAGCATGCAATCAAATCCCTTAATGAAACATTAAAGGAGAGGGAACCACCAAGGGGGCCGGCGGCAAGGTGAGGGGAAGGGATTTAATGAGAGTATTCAAGGCTTCATAATTTGGTTTAATGAGTTAGGAAAGTAACGAAATAAATCCAATTTGAATTTAAAATTCAAATTGATTTAAATTAAGTACTTTCCTAAAATAGATGAACCAAATTAGGAAGGAATTTGGAATTTGAATTTGAATAATTTCAAATTCAAATTAATCCCTAAATTAACCCAACCAAATTAGGAAATCCCAAAAAAAGGGAAAAAGGGAGAAGGAAGAAAATGAAAACAATGACGGGGAGAGAAGAAGGAAGAAATCAAAACAAAGATAAAACGAAAGATAGAAAATCAAAACCGCAAACCTTGGACTCTTCCGAAGGTTGACGGGTGATGCGTTGCCCTTCTCCAAGGGACTTCAACTCACGAGCCCGGACCCATCCTGCGGCTGGTGACAACTTTGATTCATTCTCATAGGAATCTCACTCTCATTCTCTCCCAAGAACAAAGTGTGGAACACAAAATTTTTCATATCAATCAACCATCCAAAATACAAAACAACTAGCCTATAAATAGGCCTCATGAAAAAAAAAAGAAATAAAAGACTAAAATGCCCCCTTCAGGCTATAATACTACATGACCACCCGTAAGGGTATAAAGGGTAAAACAACAAAATAAAATAAACTAGTACAGACACATATAAATAAATAACTCAAGATCGTAACCGTTGATCTCCGATGTCCTCATCAATATATATATATATATATATATATATATATATATATATATATATATATATATATATATATATATATATATTCTCTTTTTTTATTTTCTTTTTATTCTTTTTTTTCATTTTCTTTGCTTTTTTTATTATTTTGTCATTTTGTTTTCTATTTTTAGAGAGATTGAGAGTGGGAGAGAGAAGGGAAGAGGAAGTTGAGAGAGTTAGAGAGAGTGGCAGAGGGAGGGAGTGAGAGATAGGAGATAGAAAGGGAATGTAGAGAGAAGATGAGTAAGAGAGTGAGATGGGGGGGTGAGTTAGAGAGTATGGAGGAGTTGAGCTTGGGTGGTCACAATGTGGAGGTGGTTGGAAAGGAGAAGTGGGATTATGTGAAACATGATTGCATGGATGAATTGCTTAAGGAATTTGCACGCTTAATATTCCTAGAACAAATAACTATAACTTAATGGTGAATTTAAACGACGTAATAAAACACAGAGAGTGGTAAGACAAGCTTAGGCTAAACCACATGCATAGGAGTTAAGATCGTAAAATAGCCAACTTAATCTAACGTTGCATGGATGATTGGTTTTCAAAAATAATTTCCAATGCTAACAATAAGATTTGTCACTAAGCAAGGGTCCCTCACTCAACTCTTTATCTTGCTAGGCTTTAGCGGATAAGACTAACACAATTCCAGTGAATCAATTAATTCCACAATTGGATGCAACTAGGATAATAAAAGAATAAGGGAGAGAGTTCACCAAATCCTGGCTTGGGACTTGGAGCAGCACATAGAAGGTTTTCCCAAGCTGGCAATCGTCTCTTGTGACTGAATTTTCTTTGGACATGTATCTAGATCCTGTTTGGAGAAGTGGGGCGGCAGCGGGAGGACTTCTGGGCAGCAGAACAGCTGTTTCTGCTGCTGGAATTCTTCTGGACAGCAATTGGAGGATTGCCAGCAGCAAAACTATTGATCTCCCTCAGCTGGAATTGATGGACAACAGTTTTTAATGTCCCAAAATTCAGGACAGCAGATCAAACCCGTCCAGGAACCTTGATAGCAGCCTGGAGTGGAGGAATCCAATGGTTTCCTCCTTCTGACTGGTCAGGGCTTGGAGGGGCAAGGTAGTAATCACGTGGACAGCTAGGAACACCACTTGGAGAAGCAGGACAGCTAGGTTGACGCGATGCACTTCTTGGATAGCAGTTACGGAATTCCCTTTTCAGATTTGAGCAAGAGAGACTAGTATTTGAAATTTGAATTCAAAGTCATGGGAGTTTTTAATTAGTTTCCTAATTGAAGCCAATTAAATTATGAGGAATTGATGACTCATAACTCCTCTTAATTTAATTTTGAATTTTGAATTGAAGAGTTAAAACTTTCCAATTATGAATCATGCCAAATAGGAAATGTTTCAAATCTAAAATTTGAATTCAGAATTTGAATGATTTCCCTCTCAAACTCCTTAACCCAAATTTGGAAAGAAGTAAAATCAAGGGAAGATGGGAGGGGGGGACGGCCACATGAAGGGGGCAAAGGTGTCTAGGTTCGATGTATGTGGGCCAAGGGAATTAATTGTTGATTGAAATCAAATATGAAATTAATTTCAGATTTGATTAATTTTAGAGATGTTTCCTAATTGAAATTTATTAGGGAGGGAATTATTTGAATTCAAATATTGGATTGAATTCAAATTAATAAACCTTCCTAATTGGCAGGATTATTTTAGGAATGTATTTATGAGCTTAGAATTTTGAATTTCAAATTCTATGGGAGAGGGAGAGGTGGCCGGCGGCATGGGGGTGGAGATGGGGACGGGCTGTGGTGGAGATGGTGGCTTTGGGAGGGGTGGCCGGCGACTGGGTAGGCCAAGGCAGCCGGCGGGTTGGGGGAAACAGGGGCTTGAGGTGGAGGAATTTGGGAGAGAATTGGGGTGGTGAGAATGGCCGACAATGGAAGCTATGGAAGTAGACGGGTGGGAAGGGAATTCAATGCAAGAAGAAAAATAAAAGAAAAAGAAAGATAAGAGAACCGCGAACCTTGGAATCCACCAAGATTGACGGGTATTGCTTTTTGCCCCACTTGGGCCTCTCCTCTCACGAACTCACTAAGAAATCATCCAAAGAGAAAAAACCTAGAACTCACAAAGAGATCCATAAGCACATGCTGAAAATTTCATATTAATCATCATCCCAATACAAAGCCCAAGGCCTCTATATATAGGCCTCCACAAATAAGAAAACTCAAAAGACTAACATGTCCTCCTGGCCACAACTCACTAAACTCCCCTTATAAGGGTACAATGGGAAAACATAAATATCAAATAAACTAGTATATAAAATACATAAAAAAATAATAATAAATAAACTCTAGATCGTAGCCGTAGATCTTCCGATGTCCTCATCATGGGATCATTGGGTTAAGGGATTGTTGGCGGTTTCGAGTGAACGGAGGCTGCAGGTTAGCTGAGTTAGGGAGATTGGTAGATGTCTGCAGTGACATAGAGCGGCAAGGGGCACATGCGTATGTCATATTGCTTTAGGATATGTAAGCTTTTGAAATGATTAGATGTGTGTAGTGGCATAGAGCGACAAAAATACTAAAATAGGATTCTTTCTGAAAGTCTTGATTTATACTTTTTTTTTTTTTTTTTCCTTTCTTCTCTCCCTTATTTCTTCTTTTTATCTGCCTCCAGCTGCCGGTTATGAAGAACTGGGATAAGGATGGTTAAGGAAATAGGGATAATCTTAGCTCAGGATTCGTCTGAAATGGGAAAAGAGCTTGTTGCTAAAGTAGATTGATTCGCCATAGTAAGCATTAAATAACATTTTAGGACAGTTTTATTTAATTGAAAAATTAATTAATAAATACTAATATACTTCTTTTTTATATATATTTCTATGTATTAAAATGATTGGTATAAACTTTAGAATTTTATAAAATAGTTTCGATAATTTTTGGAACAGGCGAAAAGTGGGGTATAATTTTAGGTGAAATTTTCATCCTATCTTTTGAAAATTTTGAGTTTTTCAGATACTGTCTAAATTTTAATTTTAGCATTTATTTCTAAGTTTGTATTTAATCTTTTTTCTGGGGCGGTTTTTTTTTTTTTGGGATTTCAGGATCTTCTCTTTCTGGCTTGCAGTAATCCAGAAAATAGAAATTGTCTGACTTCCATGGAAGAATGGCCAGAGTGGATTTTAGATGTTCAAATATCTATCTATGAGGTAATGATATATATGTTCCTTCATAGTCACCTATAAAAATATTGCACAACATGAAGAATTTACCTGATATTACATGTTATTTAAGATTTCTTAAAATAAGATTTGCATTTAATTTTCATGACTACTTGTGCCATCATTTGTTCTTTCAGGTAGGATCACTAAAAGATTCAGATGATGCATGCATCAGTGAGATTGAAGATCTCATCCACAACTTCCTTATCATCATGCTAGAGCACTCGCTGCGAAGAAAAAATGGATGGATGGTAAAGTTTCTATCTACTATTAGTTCAGTATGTTTTAGGGTTTTTTCACAACAACTCACCATTCATGTTAACATTCACATGTTTTATCCCAGTTTGCCTTATATAAATTTTATTTCCTCATTATTCTTTTGTCATTAATATAAAAATGTACTGCAAAGATATAGTTTTTGTAATATGTTTCGCCCATGTGAAAATGGATAATTCTGGAATCTGTTCCGTGTTTGATAATTTTTAAATTTTGTGAGTTTGAAACTGTACTCTATTACGGCTTAAGAACTTCAAAAGAAAAGTTTTACAATTTTATGATATTTTCTTTGGTCTATTAGGTTTTGATCATAATATTTATTTGATCAATTACACTTGTCATACTTCACTTTAAAATACATGGGTATACAATGCATGTATAAGAAAAAGCCTGCGCAAACTACATGGCTTTCATTTAACAATGTAACATCTTGTAAAAAATGGATTTTTTTTCCAATGCATTAGGAAATATGTCATTCCAGTCAATACTATATAGATTTGCTAATGAGCAACAACTAAACTCTTTCTCGTGCAAGCGTATATGAAAAAGGCTAAAATGCTTGCTTTATGAATTAGAAATTTAATATGTTACCTCTACTATGAGCTGCTTTCTAAATTCAAACACATTGAACTCGCCTATGTAAATACATCACCTATATTGATCCAAATTTCATAATTTGATAATTTGTACAATTCTAATCCGCACCAAATAGAAACATAAAAATTATTCCTTAGATAACAAATCTCCCAATTTCCTCTTCTCATACATAGTTTGAAATCCTCAAAATTCCTCTTTTTATATATTACAAAATTCTTAATTAAAAATTGAATATATTTAAGTTTTAACTTTTTATACAAAGCAATTATTTATACCAAACAGTTATCTATATATAAACTGCAAATTTTTTTTGTGAAAGTTGGTATTTTGGTATATATTTGAATTATAGAAATTTGGCATGTAACTTAGAAAAATTTTGGCATTACAGATAGCACTCAAAACTAAACTATCATATTATCTGATATCCTATCGATAAGGCATAATTTCCATCTTAAACTAGTCCTTGATAGCGGTAAACAATGTTTAAATAATGAAATTTTTAACTTTCTTTTGTTGGATGATATAGAAATTCATATTCTTGATAGCAGTTGTTCTCCTTGTCAATGCCATGCTTTATGTACTTGCTTGATCGGCCATAAAGAGAGAGCTATAAAATTTGTGATATGTTGCCTAATTCATATTATGGCTTCATTTTTTAGATATGAACGCTACTCTTAGTCATTATTTAATTTACTTCCGCAAACTTCTATATGTGATTGAAATATGACTATTCTTTTCTTGGCAGGATGTAGAAGCTGTGATTCACTGTGCAGAATGGCTGGCGATGGTTGGTGGATCAAGTGCTGGGGACCAAAGAATCAGGCACTAATCTTTAACTAAATTTACAGGATTAGTTGGTTTTTTTGTTATTATATATCTCTAGCTTCATATCTGTCTTATTCTTTTAAAAGAATAATGTTTTTACAAGCCATTTGTTAGTAGTGTGTTTTCTCTTTGAACTGCTTCTCTAGTCTTATTTGATGTTTGTGCTTTCTTAAATTAATCTTCTGGTGGAAATAATGATTTTTTCAGGGTTGAATGGTGTTATGGATGTGTAGCATGCATAAATACAGCTTTATTCTTGGTAGAATTTTGTTCAGTCTTTTTCTGTCTTTTTCCTTAGGCAGTAGCGTGGTGAACCCCATTTTTGATCTCTCTTGATCAAACAAGAGATGTGGAAAAGGAGAACCACCCAATTAGATGCAGTTTCACTAATACTCATTTTGACTCTTACTAATCAGATTCATGTTAGAGAATTTGTCTGTCTATATTGCCACAAAATACAAAATACTTTTCATGGTCGTCCATTTGATCTAACACAATCATTCATGCTGAATTATACATAATTAAATTCATTAAAATAACTATCAACTAGTAGATAATTAATACATATTAGGTGTCATTAACATATATTATCAATATTTTTCTTCTCTTATACATTCAAAATTGTACCTTAAAACACTTAGATGGAAAATAAACCTTATCACATTACTGTGGCTCAATTGTTATTTTACCTCGAAGTAGCAACAACTAATCTAAAATTCGAAGGGATAAACAATTCTAATATTGTTACAACCTGACCTAAGAGCTTGAAATACTTATGTGGGAATAGGTGGTCAGTTATATTTGTACATTATAATTCAAATATTAGAAGATAATATGCATGCAAATCATTATGTGTAATTCATAACCTATTTTAAGTGTTGCTGAGATGAAGATGCTCATGTGGATGAGTGAATTTATTCTTAGAGACAGGATACGAAACATGCAAATTCGTGAAAAGGTTGGAGTAGTTTCAGTGACCGAGAAGATTAGAGAGAGTGGCCTTAGATGGTTTGGTCATATAAAAAAGACGGCATTCCGATGACCCTATTAGGAGAGTAGATGCATTAAATTTGGCCTATGTTAAAAAAGGTAAAGGTAGACCTAAAAGGACTTGGTTAGAAAATATTAGAAATGACCTTTCTTTATTAGATTTAAATGAGAATTTGACTCTTAATAGGACACAGTGGAGAAAAAAGATTCATATAGCTGACCCCACGTAGTGAGATAAAGGTTTGTCCACGTAGTGGGATAAAGGTTTGTTGTTGTTGTAAGAATGATTGAAAATACATTTGTAGGTTGTTCAATGATAGAACAAACAAATAATCTCTTAAGAGCTGTTTTTATCATGAGAAAAATGGATGCCTTAACTTATCTTATTGTGTAAAACACTTGTTGGAGGAGTACCGTCTATCTTTGTATCATTAAAGGCTCATTCATCTCAATGATCTCTTCCGAGCTTATCCTAACATTGAAATGATGGCATGTAGTAATTTTAAACGTGAATACAATCTTTATGAGCCAGTATTATAATGGCTTGAACTCTATCTTTTAATATACTCATATTAAAATCATCATATCAAACATGCATTATTTCTAATACTTTTTTTATTTACATTTTAGGAGATAATATGAGTTCTATCTAACAATATGAAGATTTTTATAAAAGTGAAGATCCATTTAATCACTTTTCAAAGACTACTTGTGGTAATAATATCATCGAATGCATATAAAGGGACACTCCAAGAGAAATGAATTTAATTAATATAAGGTAAAAATATAATTAGTAGCTGGCCATGTATTCTTTTTATGTTGCTTTTTTTAATGGGATACCTATACGAACAAATATTGTACAAGTTACACATAAGTTTTAATTAATTGTAAAGTATTTTTTAAAAGTCTCAAACTCTCTCTGACATAATTCTTTTTTTGTTATAATTTAATTATGTTTTGTTATATATATATATATATATATATATATATATATATATATATATATATATATATATATATATATATATATATTTATTACTTTTTGTAGCTTCATAATATAATCTACTAAATACATTTATAATCATATCCATTCAGGTAAGCTATTCATTTTACTCCTTTTATTTAACTATATATTTAAAATATATGAACTTTTAATAAATTTAATCCTAATATTTCCTTGCTAGTTCCAATTAATTAGTTCAATATAATTAAAAAAAAATCTTATATTCTAAAAAGATAGCATTCATCCATAATTAATCTTAATTTAAATTATCAGATTTCATCAAATAAAGTTTTCTAAGTTTTCTTAAAACGTTAGACTACCTTTGCTTGTCTTAGTCTTCCTCATAGGAACCCTTACCAAAATTTCCTTAAAAATTTAAAACTGAAGCTAGGATTTCCTAATTTGAAGGAATAGCAAAGGAAATCTCAATTAAATTTCATCAAGAAAGAAAAACTACAACCTTGCTTAAGCACAACTCAATTTTGTGTGGCTTAGTCTGAGCCCACATTAAAACCTTGCTCGCTTTCCCTTTCTTCTGGTCACGATCATTCGATTTCTCTCCCTCATTCTTGCTTGGTTTCTTCATCCACTCTCTCTTTCTCGCCCTCATTCTCTCCCGCTCGCTCTTTGTTTCACTCAAGTGCTTGCTCGATCTTCTTCATTAATAACTGATTTTAATTACTTAATTAGTGCTGCAGTTTGCAAACTCTATAACACTTATTATATAGGCGTTTTGTTAATTTAATATCCCCCCTTTTATATATTTCTTATATATATTAAAAATTAGTAAAATTCATTTATTTAGCCTTTTTTATCACTTAATAAAATTTTGAGGCACAACTAAACAAACATAAATAAATATTTATTAATAATTTTAACATATTATTATCATTTTAATTTTTACAA
Organism: Dendrobium huoshanense; assembly: GCA_016618105.1. Classification (NCBI taxonomy): domain Eukaryota; kingdom Viridiplantae; phylum Streptophyta; class Magnoliopsida; order Asparagales; family Orchidaceae; genus Dendrobium; species Dendrobium huoshanense. Next base: position 51,808,461 of record CM028345.1, on the reverse strand, counting down.
GTACTGAGTTTAAAATACAAGGAAAATAAAATAACATGCTCGTTAGTCGTTTAAAAAGACATGAATATTAATAATCATAGACAATTCTAGTTTAGTGTAATAACATTAATCATTGCATGATATAATAATTGAACAGTTATAAGTAATAAGTATGTATGTTTGCAAGGAAGGAAACATCACTTACATATCAAATTTCAGTTTTACTCTCATATTTCTTTCTCCTTTTATTTGTCAATAGTCTTATAAGTGTCATATAATGATGTCTAGGTTTTGCCACATAATTTATAAATTTTAAGTTTGTTATCTATAAACTGTTGGTCTATAATGACTATTTATGAGGGTTAGACTTAAATAAATATAGCAATTATAGAATGACCCGCCAATAACGCTTGGATTGCTGCAGTGTACAATTATCAGTAGTCAACAACCGCTTTTGGCCTCTATATGGTTTATCTTGTTAATACTTTTGCCCCTTACATAGGTTCTCTTAATTTTGCAACCTATTCCATATGACATGATCTCTCATAAGCTTCTTATTAGCATCATTATCATAGGCTTTCATTATATACTTGGCATTGTTATGAGCTTGCGATCATTAATTTGTATCAACTTGTTTATATTGCATAAGCAACGCTATATGTGAAGTAACATTTGATTACTTGAATTTGCACGATAGATTATAAAATTTGTATGATTGGAAGATAACGTGTAATGCATTAGACTTATTGATAACATCTTATTAATATGCTTATGAAGAAATTTCGAGGGAATTAGCAAGCATTTCACTTGAGAATACTTTCCTCCCTATGCTAGAATTTGAGTATCTAACCACCAAAACCAAATATACATCATAACAAATTTCCCAAGAAAATTTTAATATGCTTATGTACCAACTCAAATATTAATCTAAATAACC